>OMKY01054340.1:0-13192 GCA_900302395.1 Bregmaceros cantori | reverse complement strand
TTCCCCCTAGCGGGCACCAATTCCATTCGCAACATATCGAACATTTAACCTTGTTTATGTATACTTATTCATAATCATTACATTTTTATATGAACCTGTATCACATTAGCTGACTTTGAACTAACCATTCTGTGTGCGATATATGCATGTAGTCAAATCTAGTTCTGCATTCAATTCCAAGCGTTTAGAGCTACATCTTTAAAAATGACTCGAGACTCGACCCGGACTCGTACCCTAAAGACTCGGACTCGACCCCTAAAGACTCGAGACTCGACTCGGACTCGTCCCCTAAAGACTCAGACTCGACTTGGACTCGTGAGGTTGGGACTCGTGTACATCTCTGGGGCTTAGTCTTTGGGTGTCGTCGATGACCTACTGGAAAGAATTGATCACATTTTATTTAAAAATTACCAGGTGAGGGGGTCGCGGTGGCAGACTGGTTGTAGAGCACCGCCCCTGGACCATAGATGGCTTTTCTGCAATGTCTCGCCCTGACTCTTCATCCCAGTTTCTGATTTAATCCTGTCACTATCGCTCTCAATAAAGAATGAAAAAATAGCGCCTGCGGCCAAAAAATAATAATTAACAGGTGGCCACTAACTTCACTGCAGAAAAATGTAGAATTTCGGTATGAACATCAGAAAGTAAAGATTTTCCCGCAATGTATTTCTTAGCACCTTATGTGGATATTAACTGCATATCACTAATATATCTCTAGCGCCCGGTCATTTTGTGAATATATTCAATGCAGGCCCAGATATTTACCGATATCCCAGAGCTAGTTCCAACTGGAATTTAGCACTCAATTTGAAAAGGGAGCTTGTACGGGATTTTTGATTTTTTTTAAAAAAAAGTATATAATGAATTATATTATGCCTTGATATTTCAGAACTTTCAGGGCACACGCATGGCACAACCTGGGAAATGACCTGGGAATACACCTGAGACCACTTTGGCGCCACCAACTATTAATAAATAATTAGGTGCATCCAGAACGCTCTGAAGGTTTATTCAGACAACACTTTGGTATATAGAAAACATGAAATCACTTTCAACCAATCACATCATAGAACATCATCAGAGCACATTGAACATCCAATTAGAACACAGCATGATTTGAAGGACTGTATCGTAAACCAATAGGATTGCATTATTAATGGGCGATCAAGGAAAGTGAGAGTTTCCAGCCAATCATTGGGACTTCAACTTTGGTAGAGCTACAGGGGGAGGGAGAGAGCGCGGCGAGAAGGTTTCGTTTTCAAAAGCGAACTTGCTAGCATGTAGACAGACCTCCATTGTTAAATGCAGGTGTCTGCGAACTAGAGGAATTTGGGATTTGCACTATGGCTTACAGCTGATAACGGGAGGACCACTCAATATGAGATGTTGTCAAACTTGTGGTCGGAGAGCCAGACTGGCTGTTCGAAAATGTCTAAATAGTGCTGCCCAGTAGCTCAATCGGTTAGGCAGTGCACCTTAATGGCACGGTGAGTCGGTGGTTCGAGTTCCACCACCGGCGTATTTCCCGCGTGTCTACCCCCCATCTTCACCTGTTTCCACTAACTCTGGTAAATAAAGCTTGGAAAAAAACAGCCTGAATGGGCTGGAAAAAAACATAAAAAAAAAAAGAAAATGTCTATATATGTATAACTCTAATATTTCTGACAGCAACCTTACCTCACTTTATCAACAGGGCCTGGTGGGTCTGTGGGCGATGACGACGACGACGACGACGATGATGATGATGATGATGACAGTAGCAGCGTGGAGAGGCCAGCCTTTGACTATCCAGACTTTTTGCCTCCGCCTTTCAACAACTGGAGTCTGAGACAGCTGGCTGTCTTCCTCCACACCGAAGGCCGGGGCGCCCCCAGACCCAAGCCTGTTGGTCCTTTGGAGAAGTATCTTGAACGCCTGCTGCAGGTACGATGTTGAGGTTTGGACAATGAACCTGAAACTGTCACGGGTCAAATACAAAACATTTAAATAACCTAGATAGGAGGCAGGAAAGAGGGTTTAACAACCCTTTATTTAAACTCAAAACCGATCTTGAAATATATCTTGATAGCGACCCTTTGGAGGTCTGATGTTAAGCAGACTGACTCTGTCTAAAGTTCGTCCATGGCGTCATCTTCCTGGGGGTCACTCTGTAGCCAGGAAAGAATTGAGCCGGATGAGCACAGCGGCAGGAGCAGAACAGGTTTCCAGTGAGGTCTCGTCAACGTATTGAATTGAAGCAATACGCTTAAACAACAGAAGAGATATCTAGCGAGACTAAGTATGGAGCTGAAGCATGACGTGCTCAGTCAGCTTACAGACCTGAACTGAGGTTTTGGGACCGCATCTCTCGGGGGTCGGACGCAGCCTTAAATAGGGGCGGACTGCTGATTGCAGATGCGGAACAGCTGGCGGCGCTGGGAGCTCTGCGGACGATCCTCGCACCTGGGAGGAAGATGGGCGGTCTGCGGACGATGTGCGCCATCCGTCCAGCTGTCCCCGCTGACTTGTAACAGAAACGGCTGGTTTTACACACAATAATTGCTGTTGCCTGGCAAGCCAGAACCAACGAATTGCGCACGCATCACACGCGATTAGAACAATCTTTGGGTCTGGTAAAACCAGGGCTGAAAAACGTGTCAAAAGAAGTGTCAAATCATGTTATCCAGTCACAGCGCCCAGTAGGTGGGACGAGCGGCGTGGAGGCGTGACAACCAAACTCCCACGTCTTGCGTTGTCTATACCAAACTCCGCCCACGTCTCGCGTCACCCGTACCAAACTCCAGCTGTATACGAGCGATGTCTGCCTGATTTTCGCAGACTCAATGTACCGTCTAGCGATGTGCGATGCATGGATGCTGCGTTGGTTCGGCACGGCTCGGCAGGCTATAATTGCTGTGTCTCCATCGGTACACTTGGTCCACTACTTTTTAGTGCATAGGGTGCTGTCCAGAGTTATTGGTTAAATCCATAGACTGTATATAAAGAAGATGCAGCGTGCATGACGTCATCCCATTGCTTTCGTCAAAGTCGAGCCGCCGCTGCCATCAGAGCTAACGGATGCTCTCAGACAAGTTTAACCCCTTGCAGCCCTGAGCCGAGCATGGCTCAGGGCTTTAACAAACTCAGTGCAATGCAATGAAGCACTGGAGCCAGAGTTATGGTGGGTCGTCAGCACTACCATTCTCTCGTTGAGATGAAAGAACAACTGCTTTGATGGAGGTTTACAAGGCCTATATGTATGTCCCTTCAAAAACCAAGAGACGGCAAAACAACCCCAATATTTGGAACCATGGACCTGTAGCAAGGTCACTTTAGTTCATGCCCAGTAGTTACCTTATCACATCGTAGTTGAAAATGGACAATAGTGATTCAGAATACCGAATATATTATTCGACGATGTAATAATTTATTATTCGACAACGTAATGACCAGAGATGGCAAGTAACGAAGTACAAGTACTGTACTTAAGTGGTTTTGTCATGTATCTGTACTTTTAGAAGTACATTTATCTTTGACTTTTTACTTGTACTGAGTAGATTTTTAACAAAAATATCGGTACTTCTACTCCTTACTTTTCCCAAAACGGGCTTGTTACTTTTTTTTTAGCACAGATGGTAGGTGGTAGGGGTATGTATAGTGTGAATGAGCCAGTAGGGGGCGGTAATGATGGTAGGTGGTAGGGATATGTATAGTGTGAATGAGCCAGTAGGGGGCGGTAATGATGGTAGGTGGTAGGGATATGTATGGTGTGGATGAGCCAGTAGGGGCGGTAATGCCAACAGATGTTAATTTAAATGTTCGGCAGTCGGATTATGAACTTTAAGTGAAGTAAGTTAGGCTATGTTTTAAGTATTTATTCAAACATTCAAACATTGTAAAACTAGCATTGCATTTTATATACAATTTTATTTTTTTACTTTGTACTTTATACTTTCAAAAACACTTGAGTAATTTCTTGAACCTGTACTTTTTACTTTCAAAAATCATTTTTGAGTACGTTTCTGAGCCTGTACTTTTAATTCTACTCAAGTAGATATTTGGTCCAGTACTTTGTCGTTGTACTCAAGTTGCTTTTCAACAAATGTATTTTACTCTTACTCTTTCTAAGTAAGAAATGTGGGTACTTAAGCCATCTCTGGTAATGACCATGCAGCATAAATATGATCTGATTGGTAAGTGTCTATGTATACAGATGGAGCAAATTTTATTTGATCAACCTAAATGTACTCAGATCCAAAAAAGTGTCCATGTATACGGGGCTATTGACGCAGATGAAAAATAGACAAGTTCGGGGGGTACTTCCGGTATCTGAACGTCACTTCCGGTGTCATTTACTTGCCGTGTATTTGGCTATTTTTTTAACATGTCTATTCGGTGGGAGCACACACCTAAAGGGTTATTTAAAAATTGTGGTGGTAACTTGCGGTGTGCTATTCATCACCCAAATGCTCTCGTGCGGTTCTGTGACCCACAAACGCATGATTTAATAATCAGTTCAACTCGTTCTATTTTCTCATTCCTTTTGGAATAACTAGTAGAGGCAGCCAGCCTATTGGTCCAGAAGAACATGTGACCACTCAGTGCGTAACTCCAAGTAGGATTTTGACTGTATTTCATCAATATTTATACAAAAAAGTTAACAAAGCAAGGAGAGTGATGTGTAACTGGTCACAGAGCGACATCTAGTGGTCGTATTTTGAATTGGTGTGCGTTTTGTGTGTTTTTGTGTCCACATACTTCGGCATTCTACCAGACTTTATATACATACACATAGGCACCGAAAGTGACCTGCAGAAGCGCTGGACAAAATGACTCCCCCCAGTGTTGCGCACGTAAACTGGTCTATGCTGTGAAAAGGTACTAACGACGTGCATTTCTGTTTCTAGCTGGAATGGCACCAGATCCAGACGGTGCAAGCAGAGAGCGCCCGCGCAGCCGCCCGCCCCAAGTAAGGCTCCATTCACTGATAATTATTATGAAAACCTGGGCTCAGAACCGTTTCAAGGAACGAAAACCGAAAATGAACAGAATTTTACAGAATTTTATAAAGAGCAGAAACGAAAAAAGATTTCTTCAACTGTTCCGGAACAGAAACAGAACATTATGAAATCCACAAAACCGGTCAAAAACCATTTTTTCTGTTCTCCATATATTTAAACATATCCTTTGTCTGGGAGACTATTTCTGGTTGTGCATCCATCCAGCTTTCACTGTCAGTCATCAAGCCCCATGCATTTGGGGCTCCATCTTGTGGACAGACAAGGAAGCGAATGTAATGGCGTTTCAAAGCTGGTTTTCACGCTAATACAGTTGCAAGTTTGAAAGTCCAACAAATATATTTCGTACTAACTATATCTAAAAACGTAACATTGCACAATATAAGGAACTTTAAGAATTAACAATTTTTGCGTTCCAAACCGGTTCAGGACCAATATTTTGGTAGCGTAACAGTTCCGAGAACGAAAACGTTAAACATAGGCCTGCCTGAACCGTTCGGAACGTAACATTTTAAAAATAATTTTGTTTTCAAGCCCTGATGAAAACTTGATTAACTCTGTTTGAACACTAAAACATCTGTACTGCTGTTCACTAGCATAGAATCTGTAGAACAAGGGTGATATTGTATAGTTTATAGCACAAATTAAAGTTGTGCTTGCGTTTGACGTTTGACGTGAATTTCTACACTGTGAGTACAGTAAACGACATTGCTCAGAAACTAGTGCCTTACAATTGTTTGCCTGACTCTTGTCTCCATAAAAACATTTAAAATAAAAAAGAAAGTAGTGACTTTTCTTACTTTCAACATGTACTTGAAATATTAGATGGAGCATTGTTTTTAGTAATGTCTATTTATTTTTAATGACTTATGTTGAAATATAGAATTAATTCATTCAATTACTTACACTGACTTTAAGCTAACAGGTGCAAGTGAGTGGGGCAGTGGTGGAAAGTAACAACTTACATTTACTCACGTTACTGTAATTAATTACTTTTTATGAGTAATTTGTAATTTCCTGAGTAGTTTCTGAAATGAAGTAATTTTTACTTTTACTCAAGTTCATTTTTACCTTAGTACTTTTAACTCAGTACATTTGAGTCCCCTCGCGTTACTGATTACAAAACATACTGGTGGATGGTGAAATCTTTTAATTTGGGCGGAAAGTTAAACTCCTGTGCAGCCTGGCGAGGCAGAACCAACGCATCGTCCACACATCGCACATCACACAAAGCTGTAATTTGAATATTGATACAAAATCTTTAAAAAAAACTTGTGCTGATTTACGACTCATGCTTTTTTGCATTAAATAATTGAAAGTAACTTTTACTCATTTGACTCATTACATTTTAAATGAAGTAATTTTACATTTTGAGATAGGTAATTTTACTTTTACTCTGAGTACAAAGTAAAGATACTTTTACTCAATTAAAAATGTTCAGTACTCTTTCCACCTCTGGAGTGGAGCCATATCAAAACAAATGTTGGCTTGTTTGTTTCCGTTTCTAGTCCCAGACCGGGGTTGGCCGCCTCTACCCGACCCCACACAGCACCCCCGTCTCGCCTCAACTCCCCCAAGGGTGTGCTGTGGCCTTGCCAGCGCGGTGCAGGAGTCGCGTCTCTCCCTGCATCCTCGCCCAGCTCTGCACAGCAGCCACTGCCAAGCCGCCACCCAGCAACGTGCCCGCAGTGCCGCGTGCGCTACCCGCTGTGCAACGGCAGCTGTTCGCCGTATGCGTACCAGCGACACTCGCGCCTCAGTCCCCTGATGGAGCGGCGAGGAACGTCGTGCGGAGCGCCGCCTAAGCGCAGCAACAGCGAGAGTCGGACCCCATCGTCTGACTGCAGGTACGGCAGCGGTACATCCTCAGTCCCAGAGAGGTTGTGGGTAAACAGACTAAGCTCACAACGTTTGGGTGCACTAGTACACAGTACATTGAACAACTCCATTTCTCAATGACCGGAAACGCCTGCATTTTGATAAATCATAACCAGGGCTCCGAACCGGTTCAAGGAACGAAAACGGAAACCGAAAACGGAAACCGAAAACGAACGGAAATTTACAGAATTTTACGAGGAGTGGAAACGGAAACGAAGATTTCTTCAACTGCAACAAAGATAGGCCTGGCTGAACTGTTCAGAATGGAACGTTTTAAAAATAATTTCGCTTTCAAGCCCTGATCAGAACCGCACGATTAGAGACGTAACTCCATAGATGAATTTCATCATAGCCGACCACCAAGACAGAGTTTTGTTAGACCTATTTGTGATCTCTTGATGTGTCCGTAGAGTTTAAGGGTTCTGCTTTTGATTATTGTTATTATTGGTTTCAGTGAGGTTACTCTTCGAGTTCTTTTATTTCTATGTGGTCTAATGTGGATGAATTTGTCACACAAAACGCACGTTTCAAAATCCACTTACTACAGCTCGCTCGGTGACAAATTACACATCATTCACCCCACTTCGCTCACCGTTTTACATAAGTATTGATGAAATACAGTCAAAATTTGCATGACAGGGGGTCCGCGTTGGCCGGTTATGGACACCGCACCTAACGCGACCCCATTCATGTTAGTGGCGCTGCTTCTACAGCAGCGTCCGCAGTGTCACGAGTTCGACTATGCTCGTCGACTTGCCTGCAATGTCTACCCCCGATCTCTTCAACCCAGTTTCCGACTAATCCTATCCAATAAAAAAGATGGGAAAACGGAGCTGACGCCGGAAAAAATAACTTAAAAAAAAATTGCATGAGAGAATTTTAATGTAGAATAGCACAGCGCGAGCTACCACCATCCTTTTAAAATAACACGGTAGGCGTGTATTCCTGCCGATTTAGACCTGTTGAATAATGCACTATATGGGGCGCACGCCATTTTGTAGGAGTGTCTGAATTCTCCATGTATCCTATATAGTGCACTGAAAGTATCCCACAATGCACAGCAAAAAGTAGTGAGCATCGGATGTACCCTAGACGAAGCAATATAACCCATAATGCATTGTAGGATGTTTTAAAAATTACCTAAACTTAAAAAGAATTGCATGGCGGGAGTAAATAGCTACTGACTGCGGCAAATTGTTATAAATGTAAGTACTTTCGACTTTTTCTGATGATTGTTGAATTTTATAATTATATTTTATAATAATTTTGACGGCGCATCTCTAGTGTCCGTTGCTGTTGAGTGCACTATAAGCACAGTTGGGAATCGTTACTTTTAACAGCAATCCCATCAGATTACTTGTTACTCGATTACTGATTGAAGCATGTAACGAGTTAGATTACTTTCTGTTATCGATAAAATAAAACCCAATCAAGAATAAGATTCATATCTGATTTACAATAAAGTTCAACAGTGCCCATGTATACACTGCCAAGGATCCGAATACATTTTGAAGCAGGCTGGTGTGGGTGGCTGTAGGGTCCATGTGCAGTCTGCGAGAGATTGGATTGGACAGGGGATCGCTCCGTGTGACCCTGTGGCCACTGCTCGCGCCTGGTGCGGGCACGCGGGGCGGCGGCTCCGGTCGGGTATCGCGTGGGGCTTGTGTGCGGCCGCTGCGTGCGCGTGGAGCGGTCTCCTGTTTGTTCCGGTCGCTCGTGTATTGTGCATGGACTTCCCACCGGCGAGCAGCTCTGATGAATGTGGATTGCTTCATACATTCTGCCAACAACCGGCGCCCCTCCCCCAGGGTGTATGCGTATGTGTCTTGAAAATGGGTATTATAGCCAATTAGCCATAGTAACGAGTATCGAGTAACGTATCTCTTTAGAAAAAATATAACTTGGAAGTTATAGCCAGTCAACGGGAACTAACACATTAGATTACAATGTTGCTAAAAAAGTAATCCGTTAGTAATCTGTCCGTTATTATATTATTACACCCAACTCTGACTGTACGTGAGTGCACTATATGGGGGGTAGGGAGTAGGGGATAGGGAGCGATTTTGTACAATTCATTGTCTCCCCCCCCCCAGGCAACCGGTAGGCCAAGCCGCAGGCGGAGGAGTGGCCAGTGTGGTTCAGACCCCTGTCAGCCCCTCAGCCGGCAAGAGCCACACCAAGCAGATGCAGGCTTTGGGGAACATCCGCAAAGCCCAGCAGCACCCCCAGGAGGCCCGGGGAGCCGGTGCAGGAGGCGGGTTTTCAAGCCAACACAAGAAGGGCCGCATTCGAGCCAACTCGGAGACAGACCTCAAGAAGGAGCAGCCGGCCAAAGGTCCCAAGGTGGAGAGGCGTCTGTGTGCCTCTAGCGGGGGGAGACGCTGCGATTCGGGGAGCGTCGCCAGGAAAGGAGAACGGGACTGGTCCAGAACAGACGTGGGAGGAGCAAGAGTGTGCACGAAGAGAGCAGCCAAAGATGCACCGCCCAACCTCCCGAAAGCGCTCGTTGCCACGAAGGCCGGCGGCAAACCAAAAAGTGTGCATTTCGTAGCCAAGTGAAATCTTGCTTTTTAATGCCAAAATGAAAGCTCTCCTGCAGCTGGCCCTTACTGATCTGATCTTTTTTTTTAAATAATTCATTCATTGGTCGTTAGAATTCATCCCTGGGTGCAAAGTTCATTTTGTCAAATAGTATATTTAAGACTGATCTTTTTAATGACAGGTTTTTAAATAGATTTTTGGCAGTGTCGACCGTAAGCTTTTTGATGTTCCTGATGACATGGTGATGCCGAGGGTTTATATCTGCCTTGTGGCCGGTACGATGCCCATTTCTGAATTATTGTAGAAGCAAATCTCAAATGTGCAAAAGGGTGTATACCCCTCCCTGTCAGTGGTGCCTTTGCCTCGCCTCATAATGGCTTCTATGATTCAATACTGATCTGTTGCTTTGTTCTGACAATTGTTACTTTGTCTCAGTCCTTTTCTATAGTTATTACCATAACATGACCAAATGATGGACTGGGACCTTAGAAAGCAATGAGGGACGAGCGATCACGCTCGAGTCCGCTTCCAAAGCGCATCGCAACCAATGCGATGCGTCCTTGGGAGAAGCTCATCTTCTGCTGCGTGGAATCGCCGCGTTACATCTTTTCTTTTTTAGGGTGACAATTTTGACCATCATTTGATATAAAGCGTAATCACACGATTAGTGAGCGTGATCGTTGGATGATCGCGCTTCACGATCATATTGTAAATCGTCCCAGCCCTAGTGGCTACACTGAGCCTGTGGGAAACTGGGAGATAACCTTGGATGCACAGGGAGAGAAGTCTTGTAGATTGTCAGTGAATATATTTACTGTATGAATAATCGATATATGTATTAACAGATTAGGAATCAAAGAATCATTAGTAGGGGTGAAGGGGCAAACGCACTTGTTTGGGTTTTTGCTTCTACACGTGCGGGACTAGGGGGTTGAACCAGCTAGACAGGTGGTCCGACAGCATCCAGAAGGAAGTGATGCAGCTGTGGCAACAACTAGTCAAAACAGTTGAGGTATTTATTACCCTTTAGCCGGTCATTAAAAACTGTCTAAATACAAAATGTTTGGATCCTGCAAACACAAAAAATAATTATTTTACATTATTGTAAAGTCGGCATGGCACCAAATGCTGGTATCTTAGTATTTTGTGTTTAGGTTAGTTATTAATGCCTATTGACCAGGGGTGTCAGACAGGTGGTTCCAGCCAAAATAGCTATTATTATTTTGCAATGACAAAAACTGCTGCTCCAAACTCAAGCAAACTCGTTTCTGTTGTGGGCAGAGCAAGAAGCTGTTTTTCTAAATTATAGTCTAAGGGCTGACGACTCGCCGGTCACATCCACAAGTTATTGTCTGTGTATTTCCTGAAACGTAGTTTAGAGCATAGACTCTAAATGTCAAGAGACACAATCATGCCGAAAAAGGTTATTATAACATGAATTCGCACTGGGCCTTGAGTTAATATCATCACACCAAGTTGTTGGAAGCAAACATTGTTACGCTAGGTTTCCATTACATGAGGTTTTTTTTTCTTCCGTACGTCCTCCGCAGCTCCGTACGGATTCCGTGAGCAAAACAAACGTGTTGTCACCGTCGTGGTATGCTCCACTACATTGAACTCCGTAGGGAAACCGTACCGTCCACTACCGTACAGACCAGAAAATCATTTATTTAGATTTTTTCCGCACGCGCCGTACGGCGGGTCCGTGAGCTCAGTGATTGACCGACAGTCCGCTGAGCAGTCGCGGACTGTGCGCTCCAGCGCATCAAAGGCGAAATAATATATGTATTCAAATGTTTTACAGAAGTGGCCTCGTGCGCGCACGTTTGTTGTGTGTGTGTTCACTTTTCTCTTTCCCCCTTTTCTCTGTCTTTCTGAACTCACCCCGGTCTGGCGCACAGACAAACGCACAACACAACAAACGCGTGTGCAGCTCCATTCATAGGCCATGCGTGGCCAAAGCACTGGCTCCGAATCTGGAGTTGGCCGCCGCGCTCTGCACCGCGGAAAAGCACGTGGGTAGCGCAGAAACGGTCCTTAAACACACACAAAAGATCACAGTTGAACGGTGCAGTCTTAAAATGTCTTGCATGAAAGTTAAAGCGCGTTATTAACATTATGCTTAAGATACTTTATTTTGTCACACATACATGTACAATGAAATTCTTCCTTCGCATTTAACCCATCCCTAAGGAGTGGTGGGCAGCGCTTGGGGGCCAACTCCAGATTCTGGCAAAGTGCGTTGTTTGTTCACGCGTGAATGCAAGAGCGCCGCATGCCGTAGCGACCACAATGGAAACCGCTGTTTTTATACCATACGGAATCCGGGGAGAAAATATCCGTATGGTACTGTACGGAAAAATTACACTCTGTAGTGGAAACCTAGCATTACTTGTTACCACAGACTGTATATAAGGCTCAAGTAAACAATTGATTTTGCAGCACAGTGATTTGAACAAAATACTTCATACTACATCAATGGAAACAGCTAAGTGTATGACCAAAATTGTTAATTCTCTATGCCTTGTGTCAGTCTTTGATAGACGAGTTTACCCGCGAAATACAGGGGGCTGGCATTTTGTCCTGCCGGGATGAAACACGCTTCCGGTGTCTGTATGAGTTCTATTTAATCTCGTCGTAGTGGACCGCGGTGGCTCACAATAAACGCACAAAACGCTCACCAATTCAAAATCCGACCACTAGATGTCGGTCTGTGACCAGTTACACATGACCTCCCTTGCATCGTTCATCATTTTACATAAATATTGATGAAATACAGTCAAAATCCGACTTAAAGTTACTCACCGAGTGGTCACACTTCTGGACCAATAGGCTGGCTGCTTCTACTAGTCGTTCCAAAAGGAATGAGAAAATGGAACGGGTTGAACTGATTATTAAATCATGTGTTTGTGGGTCACAGATCTGCACAATAACATTTGGGTGAGGATTAGCACACCGCAAGTTACCACCACAATTTTTAAATAACCCTGTAGGTGTGTGCTCCCACCGAAGAGACATGTTGTAAAAATAGCCAAATACAGGGCAAGTAAATGGCACCGGAAGTGACGTTCAGACACCGGAAGTATCCCCAAACTCGTCTATAGTACCGAGATTACATCTGTTTAGTGCTGCCTCTTGTGTAAGGCTCTCCTGGAGAGAGTAGGCTTTAGGAAAGTTGACGTGTTTTTATCTTTTTGATATTATTTTGGTTTGTTTCCCTGTGGGGTCCAGCAGAGGGGGACTTGGCTTTTGGCATCTAAACGTATCGCGCTTGACGTTCATGTATGCTTGCTGTGTGTACATCGGTGCGTGTGACTTAACATGTAATTGTAGTGTGGTCCGAACCAAGCCGTCGCTTGCTGCTGCCCAGATGTCAATGTGAATAATATCAATATAACAAGAGGTCTAGTGGTTAAAAAAATAAATAAACCTTCTGCCAGGCTCATGTTTCAACCACCCCCACCCCCTCCCGACCTCACTCCCAGAATGGGTGTTTCAGGAGCTTACATTTGCACTTTGCACCAGTATGAGTCACATCTTACAACGTAGCAGAGGTGTGTGTGGTGGTCTTGACTTGACACACCAAATGTAAAAAAAAATTGTTTAAGCAATCAACAAATCAATCTTGAGTTTGTGTTTTTATACATAGGTTTATAGGTGGTGCTTTGTTTTACGGGGCTCAAATTACCATGTCATTAGTACGTCATTGTGTGGTACTACAAGGTACCACTTGGTAGTCTCCAAACTAACTAGTAACTAGGCCCATGCGGTCGCCA
>OMKY01054330.1:0-10156 GCA_900302395.1 Bregmaceros cantori | reverse complement strand
CAGTCATCACCAGGCTCGATATAAGTCTAAGGGGAGCAGTCATCACCAGGCTCTATATAAGTCTGAGGGGAGCAGTCATCACCGTGCTCTATATAAGTCTGAGGGGAGCAGTCATCACCGTGCTCTATATAAGTCTGAGGGGAGCAGTCATCACCAGGCTCTATATAAGTCTGAGGGGAGCAGTCATCACCGTGCTCTATATAAGTCTGAGGGGAGCAGTCATCACCGTGCTCTATATAAGTCTGAGGGGAGCAGTCATCACCAGGCTCTATATAAGTCTGAGGGGAGCAGTCATCACCAGGCTCTATATAAGTCTGAGGGGAGCAGTCATCACCAGGCTCTATATAAGTCTGAGGGGAGCAGTCATCACCAGGCTCTATATAAGTCTGAGGGGAGCAGTCATCACCAGGCTCTATATAAGTCTGAGGGGAGCAGTCATCACCGTGCTCTATATAAGTCTGAGGGGAGCAGTCACCACCAGGCTCGATATAAGTCTGAGGGGAGCAGGGCTCACTGGGCTGCTCACCTCACCTGTGGAATTAACACCATGATGCATGTGTGCAGCACACTGGAAACATACATATACCATGTGGTCTCAAGTAACCTCTTCCTGATTTGAGACGGACACAGTTGCACATTGTGTAGCTATATTATCGAGTGTCCAACAAAGAAGCTAAGACAGATTTCTGGGAATTGTATTTTTTAACTCACTGAGAGAAAGAGACGACAGAAAGACAGAGAAAGAACATATCTCTCCTTGTCAGTATATCCCACACAAAATAGACCCACAGCGATCTCTCATAGATAGGATAGCATCTCAGCCCCTCTCGCCATCTCTCTCTTTGATGTTTTCCACTTCAAGGGGCGACTGTAGAGATTATTGGTGTTAATCTGGCCGATGTGGGGCCCAAACCAATTATGTCCTCCACACTAGAAGTCTTTGTTTGTCATGGCCCAGAGGCACAACATGCTCCGTGCTGCCTGTGCAGTCGACCCACTCTTCTATCCGTTCGCCTTGAATCAAAATTGATTTTCTATAAAACACACATCTTTGAATAATTCCCAGCTTTGTGAGAAAAACTAAAAAATAAAATGCAACTCAATCTTGTGCAGCAAGTATGCGTTTATATGCTGCAATGGCATATTTTGTAATGTCATTGTATTTTTACTGCTGTTGTTTTTTGTTTGTTTGTTTTTTTACAAATATGTGCTTCCAAACAAGTTAAGGATGGTCTGAACAAAAAATGTGTTTCACAGAATTTTTAGTAAGACGCACCAATGTTCTGGAGGCTATAACTAAAGAATGGAACTATTTTTGGTATGTGTTTTGTTGACAAGGACACAAAACTCACAAAAAGTTTTCTATGGATCTGGAAAAAACACATGTTGAAAAAATGTAATAAGCAGGTTAGGTCAGCGAACAGCATTTTTTTTAGAGTGAGAGAGATAGGGAGAGATAGATCTGCATTTGCCAATGCAATTAATTATTCTGTCTAGAGCATCCCACCACTCATCATCATAGTAATTTTTATATTATCATTTCGATGTTCATGTAATCATATTTTTGTTTCATTATCTTGAGTCAAATACTAACGCACAATAGTATATCCTTGAGCACTTTATTCGAATAACAAGTTCCAGTCTTTTCTCTTAGTTCAAGAGTCCATCGTCTGATTTATGTCTGCTAGGATGCAGGGAGGCAGTCTTTACAGGCCAACTTGAGTGGGTCTTTCTGTGTATGTATTTTGGTTGTGTGTATTCACTAGTGTGTCTTTTCGTTGTGTTGCCCCGACTATTAAAAGCTGGTTCTCACTTTGAGACTTCAGATCCTGGAAAACTTTCATCAGCCTCCTCGTCATACGAGTGTGTGTAATTCCAGGGTCTCATTCACCTGAGGTGTTAATCACTCAATAGGGGTATTGAATGCTACAGTAATTATTAATATAAATATACCCAATATCATCTAACTTTTTTTTTACTTCTTGTTGTAAAATAATCAGGTTTTGATTGCAGTCAATTAATTGTACAGCGTAGTTGCAGCTATCTAACCAAGCTGAACCCAAGTATGGTCATAAGGTCTCCATGCAAAGTTAATTGTACCATTCAATCAGCAGTTGTCAGCGCCCCACCAGGCCAAGATGGGAAACTCTCTTATTGTCTCTGTCATGTTTTTCACAACGCTTTCCAAGACCCCACAAAAGACCAATCAGCCACCAACCCATCAGCCAATCAGCCGCTCCCGCTCGTTAAGTGTGGTGCGCCGCAGGGCTGCGACAGCCACCATTACCATCCACGCGGCGCGGCCATGCCTGTCGCCCCAGCAAGATGGATGTTGATGAGGCCAGACTCTGGCATGTGACTCTGGCATCTGTGTGGGAGTGTTATGCTTGAAAGTTGGGTGGGTTGTGTTAAGATCTTCCTTGCGCTACCAAGGGCAAAATTATATTACAGTTTAGAACTCGGCAGTGTAGCCCTTACCGTGTCCTTTGTTCTTCTTCAAAACTCTGGGATGGAGGAATTTATGTCTTGGATCCCCGAACCGAAATAACATTTTCTTTAACTCATTCATGGCCAAAGTCGCCTTACCGCTTTTTTGGATTTCATTGCTCCAAAAAATAGATTGGGTGTAGTACCGCTATCGGACTGCTAGAGGGCAGCATACGCGCCTCTGAGGCCATGTGAAGGGAGTGCATAGTGACGGCATATGCTGCCACATAGCAGCCATCGTCGGCACTGCAACTACGTTTTCTCACAAGATTTGGTGAGAAATCAGCAGTTTTTACTGATACCTTTCCCTGTTCTGGAGGCTATAACTAAGGAATGGAACCAGGTAGAAACAAGCGTTTTTATTTTCTGATGATACAGGAAAGTCTAAAGTTTCCTTTGGTATGTGTCAGATCTTAATATTTATGTGTCTTGAAAAAACACTCACATGTTGAACAAACCTTGGCACTGGGACGAGTTAAATCCCTGTGTATGTTTCCCTGTTGCATAAGGTTACATAATGCATGATGTCGCACCGGCATTTTATTCCGACTGGAGGAACTTTATGACTGATGTCCGTCTTTTTTCTTTTATTTTTTTGAGCACAACTACCCACCACGCTTCTTCAACACACAAGTGCGCCCACAGGGGGGCATGCATATTAAGATCCAACACCACACTGCGTCTCTCTATTAAGGTTTGCTGAGCACAAGACCACCTTGGGGGTGAATTCCATCCATCTCCTCACTGTCTCCAACCGTCACCTGCTATTAACATCTTATCTCTTCATAAGCCACATGCGTCCTGCCGTTTAATGGACCTCCTCGCGTCTTACCACAGGTGAGCCTGTGCCAGGCTTACCTTTCCTAATGGTTCTTAAGAAAAGTTGGAGAAGAACAATAGCACATTAACTGCCCTAGAGTAATAAATTACAAAGTATCAGCAGGTGGGAAGCCACCCATCTCGTCTCTATGGTCGTTAAGTTTCGCACATTGAGGGCTGTCCATATTCTCTCCCGATTGAAAGGTAAGGAGAAATGCGTGAAAAGTGTTTATGCAAAATTGAAATATATGGCTGAGAGTGAGAGTTATGACTAGTGGGTGGTCTTAAAAACAATCTTTCAAGGCACAGTGCCAGCTGGGAGGAGAGGAAGACAGAGAAAGCGATGGGAAGAGCATCCATGAGTGGGCAAGTTGCAGGATGAGTGATATCATGCGAGTGGTCGAGGACAGAGACAGGCACATGGTTGGCTTTGACCCACAACAAAAGTTATGGCAGTATTTTTAACAGAAAATTCATTGATTTTTTTAATCTGTTTTTCCTTTTGGAATCATGATGATTGTTAACCTGAAATGCAATCAATATTGCAAAGTTTTTGAGATTACTGAATTGCATAAAAGTGCATAGTTTCAACTCAGATAGTTAGAAAGAGGGTGTATCATTGAAATTGAGAGTGCGACGTTCACCTAAAATATGACTGTTGGAAGGCTCGGGGGCATCAACGCGGCGGCCCCTTGACACACCGAGCGGATCCACAAACCCGGTGGGAGTACCGAGTCTGTCCAACGCAGGCTGGAAGGCCGAGTGCCTTCACTGAGGGTCCGACCGAGTTCTCTGGCGAACCAATGACATGTGTTTAGCGGCGTTGCCTTGAAAAGTCGACAATATCGCTGTGCAGGATATTGCTCCTCCCATCTGGCTGCAGGCTCCTCCCTCTGCTCCTCCCCTCGCCCTGGTTGGGGCACTGGGGGCTAGTTTATATACACCTGTGCTCTCTTGTTTTTCTCCACATGTCCCTGTTTGGAAGGTCGGATTCAAGTTCCCCAAGGGAGACAGAATTGTCTATACATTCACAGGCAGTACATGCTTTTGATGTCTAGATACCGTAGTTAGGAGATCTGCCACCCCCCGTACTTTTGGTTAGTGTATTCAGAGATGGCAAATCCTTATTATAGGAGGATTGTATTATAGGAGTTTTGTTTATTTGGCAGATCTCTGGAACTTGGATCTGAGGTAATTGTATTTTTTTGTTTTTTAATTAAATCTATTAGTATTGCAGTTGCTTGTCATCTTTGTTGCTCCCATGCACTTTAAGATTTTGGTTTGGTGATTGGTTTTATGTTCTGGGCCCCAGCACCACGTTGGGACCCCAGAACATAAGACGTTTATTGATGCGTCTAGCGGGTCTCATCAGATTGTGGATTGCCCTAATGTAAGCCACTTCCTAAGGTGGGACACCTAAGATCCACTGTCTCTGGCTCCTCCCTAATCTAATGAATGTCAGCGGAACTATGTTAATGTGTCAATGTGCCTAACGTTGAGTTCAACTGTTCAACACTACATTTCACTGTTCCATAATAGGCAACTGACTGACCCCCATTAGGAAGTTGCCAAAAAATGTCCACATTAGGCCAATCCACCCTATTATGTCCACATTAGGCCAATCCTATTATGAAATGTGCTTGTGACGTCTGAATGTCTTGGCCAACATCAGCATAAGCCAGATTTAGTCTCATTCACCTTTTCGAAACAGAAAACACGACAACCGTTGAAAGCAATCAAGTCTTTTGTTTAATCTCTCAAACTATGGCAACCCAATCATTTACATAACTCGGCCACAAACTTGTCAAAGGCTGCCTTTCATCAAATGGTGACAAGCAGCAGCATGTTCTTTTCCTCTTAATTGTATTTTAAATGTGATTTCTTCTCCACACGATACCATCTACTTCCTGTTGGATATGAAAAACAGCTCCCTCTCCCGACAGACACCATTACTAACAACAATGCACACAGACACGCACACACATACATTTAGACGCAAACACAACACACACACATTTAACATAACATAACATGTTCTTAAAACTTTAACCTTTTTAAATGTTCAAATTGACTTCACATAATTATGTCAAATGAGCCCATTGATTTGCCCGTTTATTTTAACTATAGAGTGGATTGTTCTAATGCGGGCCACTGCCTGATGTGGGACACCTAAGCTCCAGTGGCTCTGGGTCTTCCCTAAACTAATAAATGTCAGTGAAACTATGGTAAAAGCAAACTATGGGAATGTGTCTAACGTTAAGTTCAACTGTTCATCACTACATTTCGCTGTCCCACATTAGGCAACTGACTGTCACACATTAGGAAATTGCAAAAAATGGTCCACATTAGGAAATTGCAAAACAAAGGTCCACATTAGGGCAATCCACCCAATTCTTCACAAATGATACCTGAAAGACAACAACCTATAATCTAACAAAGAGGATCTATACTTTCTAGAAAGAATTGTGATTATAATTTCCTACTTTCTCTTGCCGTCTTTGGCAGTAAGTATGTGCTTTCTATAGGAGAGGAGTTTTCACAACTCTTTGGAATGTTCTTACCCTTACTACTTCTGTAATGAATTTATGAATTTATTCCAAAGTGAAATGACACAGAAACCATGTTTATGCTTCTCTTTTTTTAATTGCGTGTCATTAAATGTCTTTAATGAAGAATACATAAATTAATATTAAACATGGATATATTGGGCAAACATTTTTTTTTTCAAAATGTAGATGATTGCTTGTGTGATTATTGCTCGCACCGCTCTAGCAATTAGCAAAGAACATGTTTTATCAGAATGCTCGATTAATCAATGAGATTTTTAGTAAAATACTTCATTACTAAAATTATTGAATTCCTGCAGGGCGTTAAATAATGTTGAATATCGAGGGGGACAGGAGAACGCCATGAGCCCTTTCATCACAGCTTCACTTGAATTTAAAGCGTTTGGCATGCTGCTGCATTCGTTCCAAATTGGGTCAGACAGATGTGAATCACAAGGAGGAGGGAGATTTCAGCTTCAATGCTCTTTTTAGCCCGAGTAATTCAAGCTAAATGCCTGCTATTAGAATGGGAAATCAACTGTATGACTAACACTGAGTTTTGGAGCTTCCAAGCAGTCATGTTGTTAACCTCAATTGTGCAAAGCCATGCTGTAGCGCTGTAATCAATTTTGAATATGAATGAGTTTACATGCCTGAAACAGGAGGCTCAGATTTTGTCCCGCCGTCTGATATGCGCTGCCAGTGTCTGTATAGTTGCCTGTGTAAAGTCATCGTATTGGACCACAGTGGCTGAATTTGTCACACAAAAGGCACACCAGTTAGTGACCAATTACACATTATCCACTCCGCTTTGCTCACCGTTTTACATACATTTTGATGAAATACAGTCAAGATACGACTTCAAGTTACTCAGCGGTGTGGTCACATGTGCTTCTGGACCAATGGCTTCTTCCACTAGTACGTCCGACAAACATGAGTAAATCGAAGGGTTTGTGCAGATTATTGAATCATGCGGTTGTGGGGCATAGATAAGCACTAGAGTGTTTGAGTGTGGAAAAGCACAGCTAGCAAGTTACCACCATCCTTTTTTTAATAACAGAATAGGTGTGTGCTGTCCCATTAAATAGACACGTTCCAAAATAAGTCAACACAAGCAGAAGTCATATTCAAGAGACAACTTAGAGAATTCTAATCAAAAATTCCCCCCGAAAATAGAGATCCTTTTCATTATATTATAAGTTGATATCAAACATCATTGCACGTTTTTCTTAGCATTAAAACGGTTGTCACTAAAAGAGTTAAATTCAGTTGTAAACTATTATTTATCAAAATGACAACAGAAATAGGAACTTTTTAAATAAACCTCTTTTTTAATTTAAATGTACAATTATGGGTTGGATTGCCGTATCGTGGGCAGTCAGTTGCATAATGTGGTACAGTGAAATGTAGTGTAGAACAGTTGAACTTGATGTTAGACACATTACCATAGTGGGCGGTGGCCCACATTATGGTAATCCACCCTATATTTACTATTTGACAGGAGGGGGAAGGGTCACTAGTAGCCCAGGTGCTGTCTCAGCACCCATAGTTCTCAGGGACTCGCGTCCCAACATCGCTGCCAGACAAAAGGGGGTTAACGGCGACGTTAACTCAAGGACACGACAACGACATGGCCGTGTCAACAGCACTCCATTCGTTCGCGCTATAACGAAGCGCTCGTGACGTTTAGCGCGAGGGGGGTGAATCATTCCGGAGCAGGCGGGAGCAGGGTTACGGCTCGGTCATGGCAACATCGCGGAGGTAGAGGGTGCAAGCGCTCACATCATTTCCCCAGATGTGGAAACACCTGACACATTCCGCCTCCCAGCGCACACACACACACACACACATACACATACATCCATAATATATACTGATGCAATGTGTGCATGCATGCGTGTAGACATGTGTGTGGCGCTGCAGTGCAGAGTGCACGTGTGTGTGTGTGTGTGTGTGTGTGTGTGTGTGTGTGTGTGTGGCAGACTGTTCCATTTGCACTGCAGCGCCACACGTGGGACTTTAATCAGGTTAAGCTATTAAGACTGTGCATTGAGAGAGGGAAATAGGTCAGCAACAGCTAATGCACACACACACACACACACGGGATGGGAGAGAGAAGGATAGAGGGGGTCTGGGGAGGGGGCGGGTGAGAAAGAGAGATGGACGGGAAGAGAGAGTGAGGAGAGAGAGCGGGCGAGAGATAGAGGCGGAGTCAGTCCTGCGAGTGCATCGAGGAGGAGTGATGCGCGCCACTTTACTGTAGCTACCCCGTCGGTAGCACACGGTTCTTAGTTTCGTCAGTGCAGGGCTGTGTGAATGGAGAGGATCTGTCACAGGGAGTCTCTTGCGCAAACAGGACATCGCGCCGTTGCAGCCGGATGGACCCTCGTGCTATTTCGAGCCTGAAGTCCCGTTGAGCACTCATGAGGACAACTTTCCAGACAACTGTTCGTTTCGCTGGAAGCGGGGAGGAAGAACATTTAGCTTATTGTTAGGAACCATCTTTCATAGGACAGCTCGGAATTAAATATATGCTGTTCCCCCCTGTCCGTTTATCTCTCTCCTCCTCCCGCCTTTTTAAACTCCATCCAACTGCTTATAGATCCGAGACTGACGGGAAATTGTCTGTGAGTAGCTTAGCTTTCGTAACCTTTGATGCTATCTGGACATGCCTGAATGTTGACCCAGGCACTTGTTAAAGCAGAACAGGTTATCTCCATTTTTGGTTCAGTGTACTGGTAACTACGATGCCTACAATAACACCTGAACCACTTTGATTAACATTAGTCAACAGCTGTTGTCTTGCATTGCCTTGCACGCAGAAGACGCTTCCTAACCACCATATTTCTTTGCTTTATTGTTACTGATGTTTATCAAGTATACACTGTACAGTAACGTATTATCAATGAACATAATTTAATGTTTAGAAACAAATTAAGAATTATTATTATTATAATTCCAAGAATATCATCTACTGACATTCCGGCAATTCTTACAGAACAAACAGCTTGTGTAAATCTTTGGTGTAAATAGTAAATAATATTGCAAACAGACACATTTTCACTCAGCCCTTGGCAGTGGTTGTCTGTGTGTTTGGGGTATGTCTATCTAGTTTCTCTGTCCTTTTCTCATCTTCCTCACTCACTCTCGCTCTGTCACTGAAACCTCTGAGATATTAGGGAGATTTTTGATCCCCGGGTGGACAAATATGTAAGGGTGGAAGAAATGCTACAACAACATGCTAACCTGCTAGCGGGATCATGCAAGAGCATGGGCTGAGCAGCAGCAGCAGCTGCCTGGCTCTCACCTCTCAGTAAGAATCCATCCACACGGAGGAACTCACCTCCCCCAGGGCGAGCACTAATCCCGGACTTACGCTGTTTCGTTCTATCCCTCCTGCTGGACGGCACCGGGTTGTTGTACGATCGAAGGACTGATAGGCATTTCCGGCCGCAGTGGAATTTCCTGCGGTTGGACAACATGTGGCGGTCTTTGCTACATTGCAACGACCAAGTTGACTTTTGACTTTTTGGAGCAAGCACCGTTGTTTCATTTTTATTGACAGGGTTAGTGTGAAAGGGGTATGAGAGAGTGGAGAATGCAGACCTGCTACTGCCCTGAATTGAAGCCACAGGCACAAGACTGCAATTACGTGCTGGATGAAGCAGCCTAAACGACTGCGCCACAGAGCCAGCCACCAATCACCATACATTTTAACCATAAAGAACTAGCCTGTCAAAAGTCTGGACTATGGCACTATTTTCCGTTACTCATTTCCAATTCCAAACATATTTAGGGTGCTTTTTCAACTCATTTTCACCGCTTCCAGGACACTGGTCCTCTCTCCTAGAGGGTCCATTACAATGACAGGCAAATTATGGATTATGAAAATTAAATGAGCATCTTGCAAAGTGTACTGAGTTCCACAGGCACGCTATAGTAACTGCCCTTACTGGCGTAGCCATGGCTCCTCTGTGGAAGTCGATGGTTTCTAAGAACAGTCCGTTGTACCGCGACTCGCTGTATTCCTTCACCCTGTGGCAATGGAGCGCCCAGGGCCGCGAGCTGGCTTTGATGAAGAAGCACTTTGACCGAGAGAGGAGGATGGCTCTTGCGCAACTGGACAAGTAAGTCTAAATTGGGGGGCAGCCGATTTCTTTCACATTGAGTGTTGGGGGGGAAACCGCACCGTGACACGGCAATGCTTTTGATGCGATAAGATATGGACCTGGTTCTGGCCCAAGTGACTGTTATCTGTAATGTGATTTACAGGGTGTTTGCATGTATTCATTTATTTTCTGCCC
>OMKY01054328.1:0-13766 GCA_900302395.1 Bregmaceros cantori | reverse complement strand
TACCATATACTGGTGTTTTAATAGTTTTACATTCTTGCTATGATTTACATAGAGTCCTCCCCATGCGACCCGGAAGTGTGGTCACGTGACCGCGGTAAGTGCCCAGCGATCTATCAGTAAGTTGGTGACTATGTATGATTATGTTGCCTATAGGCTACAGAAATGCACCAAAATGCATATATATATATATAATATAATTTACTTTTTTTTTTCAATCTGAACGTACACCCTCTGTTTTTTTGGTTTTGAGCATGTTGCACTGTCTTCAACAGATCAGAGAGATGACCATGCTTGTCTCCAGCTACGTCAACAGTGCTCACCAAATGAAAGCCGCCACCCACCACTTGTCAGCTCCCGCCCTAATGGTAGCCCAGCCAATCACCCTGAAGTCCAACGAACTGAGGAGCCAATCACCACAGGCCCCCCCGAGCCGCACCTGCAAGGCCCCAACTCTGCTCTGAGCAGCAGATTGTTAGTTTGGCGAGCCAAATCCAACGCATCGTGCATGCATCGCGCATCGCTAGACGTTGCATTGGGTCTGGTAAAACCAGGGTCGAAAGACGTGTCAAAAAAAGTGTCACTCAATTGTGTTATCCAATTTCAGCCCAGTACGTGGGACAAGCGGCATGGTGGTGACAACCAAACTCCGCCCTCGTCTCGCATTGTCTATACCAAACTCTGCCCACGTTTCGATTTGAATAATTTGATCAGTCCACCCGTATATTGGATTCATCTGCCTGAATTACCCAGACCCAATGCAACGTCTAGCGATGTGCGATGATTGGTTCTGGCTCACCAAGCTAGTAGATTTTAGATATACAGAACTAGTGTTTTTGTCTTGTGTGTGGGAAAACACCACCAGAGATTCATGCTGAAATATGTTCTTCCCTGACTTTAGCCAAGTCAAAACATACTGTAATGAGAGGGTGCCCCCTCGTGGAGGAACTGGGGGAATGCAAAGGATGAGGTGTAAAGAATTTTCACCCTAGCATGCAGGGTGAGCTAGTTAACCCCCACCCCAATGAACAGAGTCAAGCGACGTGACAAGAGAACATGTCACATCATACTCGACATATTTTCCCATCTTGGTTAGGTGGAGCAGGGGAAGGTGGTGGGTAGCAAAACAAGCAGTATACAGTTTAGGAGCGGGTAGAATTTATAGGGTGTAATAAGCTGTCCGGCCAATCGCTAGGGGAGAGAGTTAATCAGCTGAGGAGATGCACCTGGATCAATTAGGAATGAATGAAGGGGAGGGCAGCAAGCTTCTCAACTATCATGGCCTGCCAGAAATGACGTTAGTACTTTAAAATATGTGTGTCTATGAGCGTGTGTGTGGTCAGTTATTTGGCTGGCTAGTTTCTAGTTTTAAATTGCTGGTACTGTTCTATATCTCTATTTATTATTCAATATTATTGGGCAGTATTGGTACGTTCTAGCAATGGGCCCAGAATGGCACAGTTGGATGTGCCAGGCCTTGAATCAATGTGTCCTTGTGAGTGTGTGTCTATTTTATAGTCTCTTCAGTGAGAATTGTTTATAAATAGCTGAGTTCATAACCTCGTCTCTCAGAGTATCTCGGGATTTACGGCCTGCACTGGAACAAGGCAGGCTCTTTTTGTAGGATATCTGGTGTAGATACACCACTCACGGTACATCATAAAATAGTATCATTATACATTTATTTATTGTAATGGTAATTATAGTATTATATACAATGTGCAGCATGAGCTAAGTTGTGATCATCATGTCTTACCAAAATTGTTACAAGTTTGAAGTACACGATTCAAAATGTTATCCGAGGGGGGGGGGCTGCAATGGCATATTGGTTAGAGAGCGTGTCCCACAGGCCGAGCAGCGCCGTGGGCTCACATACCCTCTCCGGCTTTTCTCTGATGTCTCCCCTGACTCTTCATCCCAGTTTACGATTCAATTTTGTCTCTCAATAAAGAATGAAAAATGGCGCTTGCGCCAAAAAAATAACTAAAAAAAAAGGTATCCAGATGTTTTTCTTTTTAAACACGATCTCGCGATCGCAAGGTAAACTGCGAATTCCATTGAACTCAATTACCAGCAATTCCAAGATTTCAATGGAAACGGGTTGTTTGTACGTGATGAAGATTGGTTATAATCCTACAAGTGGTTACATGCATCCTTTTATATGATTAATTGCAAATAATACATCAATAGTATGATAACATGCACCTGCGCAAATCATGTGACTTGGGGGGCGTGGCTTGTCCCAGGGGTGAAGAAGTAGAATGTTCCATGGAATCTCTAGAATGTTCCATGGAATCACAATGACAATGTGTGAAATGTGTGTTGAACATGTAAATAAATAAAAGGTATAAACATCACATACAAACAGATAAATAACACCGGGTGCAGTGGAAGAGTGGTTATAGAGGACCATAGGTCGGGCAGCGCCGCAGGTTCTAATCCCCTCTCCAGCTTTTCTGCAATGTCTCTGAAAAACGGCGCTTGCGCCCAAAAAAATAAAACTAACAAAGTCATGAAAAAATATGAAACATTATTTGTGAATTCCGCATCACGAGGGTGTAACACCATCAGTTCCTAACCAGTGAGAGATGGACCAAACGTAATGAAAGCTTCATGCATGGGCACTGTTGGCAGGTGTCTTCCTGAGTGAGACGGATGAGTGTGTAGTGTACTAGTGTGTGGAAAGACGGACCAGGGGCCTGCAGCGGTTACACATTGATAGAGAGGTCCAGTCAAACTTTAAACGGTCATCATAAAAACATCTATGCGATGAACAGATTACACTGGCTGTGTCCGAAATCGCTGCCTATCCCCCATATAGTGCACTATATGGGGAGCTCGCCATTTTGTAGGGGTGTCCGAATTCTCCATGTACCCTATATAGTGCCATGGAAAGTATCACACAATGCACCACAGAAAGTAATGAGCATCGGATGTACCCTAAGTGAAGCAATATAACCCACAATGCTTTGCAAGACCTTTTAAAACTGACCTATGTACTTATGACTTTTTGTGATGACTGTTGAATTTTATAATTCTATATTTCGTAATTATATTTTTATAATAATTTTGTAGGCGCCAACTCTAGTGTCCACAATCTCGGCCGTTGCTGTTGAGTGCACTATAAGTGAGTGCACTGTATAGGGAGTAGGGATAGGGATTTTATCCGTTACTCAAATTTGACCTTGTCCATATTCCATTAAAAAAAACATCCGTTATTTGCTAAAGGATGAGATTTCTAATCATTCAGTGCGTCTGGGAACTGTGGGTGGAGGATTTTCACATTTCCATGTGTCACGATATCCCCGACTTCCCGGTACTATTGTCTTGACATTAAATATAAATACCATAGACTATATACAGTCTATGATAAATACACACGTGTCCTATCTTATGAAAATTTGTATTCAATGGAAATGTTTAAAAGTGGCCACTAGCAAATTCCAACAGCGTCCTCAGTCAGGAGCATTAAAACTGAGGTGTTGCTGCGTTAATGACACTCAATATAAGAAGCGCATGACGTAGGTGGGTGGAGTTCCCAGCATGCAACAGGAACAGCAGGAGTTGAGAACTGGACAGCACCATGACCTAAAGTCTGTGCGCTACGACGGTGTATCTAAACAATTGGTTGACCTACGGTAATTGGCTGTATACTCCATTATAGAGCTGCAACTAACGATTATTTTGATAATCGATTAATTGGCCATCTTTTCTGACGATTAATCGATTAATCTCTTTATTTTTTCATTTGAAGTCGGAACATTTGTATTTTCGGAACAAATGACTTTTTGTGCCCCCTCCCCGGCAAAGATGTCGGGGAGGGGACACAAACCCACAATTCTACGTGCCACACATATGGCATTTGTGTGCTTTGCAGTGCACTCACTCTTAACAGACTGGGCTACTGCGGCGCACAAAATTGTAGTGACTATTAACCTGAAACATTGTTGATATTGCCAACGTTGAACAACATATTCAACACATTTAAGCAGAGTGACCAAACAATTAGGAAACGATTAATCGCTATCGATTGATTTATCAAATAAGTTGCCGATTAATTCAATAATCGATTATCACCGATTAATCAGTTGCAGCTCTACTCCATTACATTCAAGTTCACCCCATGGGAAAAACATAGGGGAAATAGAGGCCTTTTATGTAACTGACACTTTTTATTGTGACAATGGAAACATGTTTTTAAATGAGTAACTTGTATCAGATTATTTTTTAAGTAACCTTCTCAACGCTGATATGATTAATCACACTTGGATTCAAATGTGCCAAGCGGCATCATGGTGAATAATAGAGTGCGCACACACTCTTATCCAATCTTATGAACATGCGGCTTTTAGGTGCTACTTGTTTAGGCATGTTTGTTTATGTCGGAGGCCC
The DNA here is from genome assembly GCA_900302395.1 of Bregmaceros cantori. Taxonomy (NCBI): domain Eukaryota; kingdom Metazoa; phylum Chordata; class Actinopteri; order Gadiformes; family Bregmacerotidae; genus Bregmaceros; species Bregmaceros cantori. Next base: position 9,377 of record OMKY01054328.1, on the reverse strand, counting down.
ACGGTAAATCCCAGCTCCCTCCCACCACACAGACACGCACACCGTGGGAGCATTCTTATTCAGGAGTTTGCGGAACCCGTTGCCTGCAATATAATCCCTCCCAAAACATGGCGCTCAGCTCGTTTTATTGGCGGACCCAACCCTCACTCAAGCGGACGCCGCTTTGCGTGAGCAGGTAGCGCAGCATTTCCCTAGAGGTTGACACCCGACACCTGTCTGAACTGGTTTAAACTGATACCTTTGTCTGCGTTGCTATAGCGACGGGAGGGAGTGGCGACTGGATGGAGAGGGTGGCGGTTAACTGTGGGACTTCATGCCAATGAGCAAGTCATTTTACAAAGCACAACAGCCCATTGTCCCCCCCACATAGATGCATAGACAGACGTTTTGCCTTCCCCGCTAAACTGGACATTACCATGCAGTTAGTGATTAACATGCTGTCAGTTTAAAAATCAGTTCAAATATAATTTTAATTCATAGTTTCAGGCTACCTCAAATTAAACAGCTGGAGTTTAATATCAAAACTTGGCATTCACTCGATTCCACTTTTTCTGATGTAATGCATATCCCTTGTCAGTTTGTGACAGATGCAACCAAGTCCCTCATTCAAGTCCCAAACCAACTCAAAGCCAACATTAACATGCCGTCATTTTATGTCCAGAATTTGATTAATATAGTCAAAAAGCAAGCAATAGTTTTGCTTTATAAATAGCATTGGTTTCCCCTTTCTGATATTTTAAAATCAGATTCTGGAGCTAAAATTACAGCATGTTAATGTCTCAACGTTCCCGAGAAGACTTGAACGAGGGACTTGTCGCATCTCTGGTTTGTGGCAAATCCCTAGTCGTCTAGACCTTCCTCAGCTAAAAGGACAAAGAACAGTGAAGCTTCCTGCAGGTAGTCAAAACTATAATTTGTTTCAGGTTTATCTAGGGACATTGAGACAGTAGGGAGTGGCCGAGGTAACGTGTTGTGACAACAACAGTACTTCATGTTGGTTTATAGCGAACGCATACTTCAGACATCTGGTTAAACCGGTTGCATGGGCGAGCAGTTTCACAAGGTACGGAGGAGGCGGCGTTACGGCTTCAGGCCGCCATTTTAAAAAAACTGCTTCGGAGCAGGTTTGCATTAGAATGTAAACAAGGGAGAGTCATCCACCATACCACAAACGTCTCCGCTTTCAAAGTAAAATTGTCTTAGTATAAAATAATCAAGACCCAACAATGGAAGAAAAGAGAACCGGTTAAGATCCTACTATGGTTGAGCTTAGACAAGGCATCTTTTGTAATTACGCGCAAACACGAGAACTTCAGCATTACCTCAATACAAAACCACATCATTTATACAGAACTGGTTTCTACATAATTACAAGCTAGGAGAAAATGCCACGCAGTATGACCAATTTCGACAACTAATCCGTTCCGTATGAACTACAGAACACTAAAATAAATAACCACTACATTTAAAAACACATTTTTATTAAAAACAAACTGTACACTACAACATAAAACTTTTTACCTGAAAATATTTGCCAATAAAAACATTTCATACAGTAAAATAACAAAAAAAGCCTGCATTTTTGGCAACACACAAAGCCAAGCGGAACAGATTTACAGCAGATAAATAATCCACAAGCAGCACTTTAACACGCAGACGAACAAAAACAGTAGGTTGATCGCTGGTCTACCATCTCCTTTCTGCTTGGATAAAAAAAAAAAAAAACTCCCAACAACAAAAAACACGGATGGATGTTCTTCAGAAGCGAGTTAGTGTTCGCCGAGTCATGGAACACCTCACATGGCCTCCATCTCCCTCGGCTGAAACAGAAGTGGATACAGGTTTTAGAATGGAATAGACATGTCCTTTGCCTTTCTGGAAAATATTACAATACCACATGGAAATCATGTCAAATCTATCAGAAATATTGATTAACCCCACACACACAAAACTTCTAGTTCTCGGAACAGGGGGCATTGAAACCAGCCCCAAAGCATAATGGAAATTTAAAATACACAATTCCTTTGAAAATTAAAAACCTAGCACTTAGGGGTTGCAACAATTATTCGATCGATGACTAAACGATTTTATAAATCGACAACTAATCTAATAATCGTTTAATTGAATCATTATTCTCAGCAGTTTTTAGGGGACGTTTCCCCCCCATTTATCCACCCAAATTTGATTTTCATAATTTCGGAAAATATGAAACATTAAAATGTGCATAATGGTTCAATACATGAAGAAAAGGATGGAAATAATACAGTATGACAGACATGTAATAACTTTGTTGTCGGAGGGTGTAACTTGATCTTTGTACATCAGATGGTAAAAAGCCAAATTTGACTTTATTTCAAGTTAACAGGATTAATTTCTTGTAATAGTTGCTCTGACAGAATTTGGGACATTTTCAAAAGGACAGATTAAACGACTAATCTCCATTAAGTCGGCAACTAATAGACTATCAAAATAAATAGTTGCAGCCCTACTAGCCCTCTTGATCAATGTCATGGATTCTACGGAAAAAGCGGTTATGTCCATATCAGAAGGAACACCACATCAATGCAGTGAAAGGAAGTTAATTAAATGTACCTGGGACTTCTGATATCTCTGCTGTTGTCTCCTCCTGACAAAGAACTGTTGATTGGAGGAAACAAAAAAAAGGATCAAACATCTGCAGTAGCTGGATAGTCATTAACTCATTTCACTACCAACGACTTTCTCATCGGCTAGAATATGCTAAGTCCAATACAGCTGCCCCTCAAATCAAAATCAGTTTAACCATCTAGCTGGCAGCAAAAGTAAAATATGCAATACCTAATAATAACTTGCCACACTACAAAAATGATTGGTTAAAACTGCTCAAGTATTTTGGACTCAATGGCCCAGCACTTGCATTTCAGACTAATTACTATTGCTTTGCTGCATTCCACTACCAAATACCTCATCCACCCTGTTTAATTGAATCCCATTCAATAAAAGCTAATGCTTGCCTGAAAAAAGAATGGAAAAGAAACAAAGAAATTGCAGAAAAATCTGGTGAGCAAGGTGGCTCGATTATGTTCCAAATATATTTTCTTAAATAATTTCCAAACTAGAAGCACTCAGATAGCAAACCAAAACAAAAATGACTTTTAGTGCTAGCAGTACGTGTGACAATTCATTATCAAGTGCTCGAGTAGCGCAATTGACCTAGACTTATTGAACTAGTCTTCCCATCGGCGAAAATGCCAACTACATTTCCCAGCGGCCTTGCGACACGAAAGTCTGGTCATGTGACCCCGGTAAGCAGACCTGTGCAATACTTTTCCAGTTATCCTGGGGACAGACAAACCAACGCTACCAAAAACATAACCTGCGGCACAGGTAACAAATCCAAGCAATTTATAGCATGTTGAGTAGGATAAGAATCTTTTTGATGGCTCAACTCACCACAGCCAGCAAGCCAATCACCACAGCGAGCACCACCACCACGATGACTGCGATCACTCCACCAGTCAGAGCCTTCATGGTGAAGGTGGGAGCTTCCTCATCCACATAGTACACCACAATGTTCTCCAGCTCCAGCTTCTGGCCGTCCACCATGGGCTCAAACTTCTTCTGGTCTTTGAACAACGGCAGTACCTTCACCTGGTTGAAGAATAAAAGTGGTAGAAGATTGCTTACAATCACAACATAAGTTAACTCTCAGGATTTAAGAGTAACAGTCAGTCACACTACAGCTGCAAAATGATCTTCACAATGTGAACAAACATACGAGAACTTTCAGTAAAAAAAAAAAAAAAAAAAAAACTCATCGCACGCACCTGCAAATTTTGCATTAGCTTGATCAAGCCAAAATGCCGCTCAAATTAGAATGAAACACAATGGGATGAAATAGATCCTGAGGTGCTACGGACACTGGTCCTGGGGAGTCTAACCACCGTGCTGCCCCAATTGTCACACATTTAATTTTCATTGAATGAGGCAGGGAAGTTACAATAAATACATTAAACCTTCTAGTATAATTGATACACTTTTCTTTGCAGACAATGGACTGTCTGTCTGTAAGGGGGATGCACCAACAGATTTAAAAAAATGAATCCGTTTGCTAGTCCAGCCAACCCAACTAGGCATATGTAGTTGCAGGTAAATTAAAAACACATCCTAAGTAGAGACACACTCAAATATCCATTTTTAGTTGCAGAACTGTGATAATAGTTAATCATTTTGAGCTCTAATGTAGAGTCTACTCAAAAACATTTGTCGTCAAGAGACTGGCATGACAGAGTTAGAACAATTTCCAAAATGACATCCCTCTGGCTGATAAACACAATAAAAACGTGTGACCTGGAGCCGCTATGAGCCATTACAGTTAAAGGTTTTGCGAGTCAAATTATAATTACTGAGAATATTCAAAGAGAAACACACATTGCTAACTTTGATATGTATACAAATCATATAAAATATGAAAGTAGTATATAAAAACAAGTATTTCCATTAATACTATCCATTTGTGTTAAAGTGGTTAGTTGATTAGCGTTAACCAAATGAAAGTCAATTAAAAAAAAAAAAAACATTAAAAAGAAAAACAGGAATACTTACATCCTTCTCCATGTAGTAAGTCATCAGAGCCAGGTCGGTTTTGCGCTCTCCCTTCTCTTTCTTCACATCCACGACAATGAGGCGTGCATCGGGATCGTACTGCACGGCAAGACGGAAGTTACATCACTGAATCATGAAAGTAAACTCAACTCAAAATTTAAAAAAAAAAAAAAAAAAAAGGTTTGCTGCTCACCTGAACCTCTTTCACGAGTGTCTTGTCAAAGCTGTAGCGCTTGTTGATGGCATCACCAATGGCACTGTGTGAGAAAATTAAAGTTTTAATGAAAGATTTAAAAAGAAATTGCATATGTAAGGATTCCGTAAGCTATGAAAATGTAGTTTTATTATTTGAACATTTTTGCATTCATTAGCAAAACAAATTTAAAGTAATACGTACAGTACAATAAATAAGCACATTACATAAGACATGTACTTAATTCTTTTCATTCCAGGATATTCGCAAATTATATATCCAAAATATAGTATTCTAAATAAGAGGAGCTCCAGAGACAGAGTATAAGTATACCACATAGTGCTTAATACAATACCTTCCATTCAATCTTCAACAGATTACAATGGGGTTTAATGCAAAGTAGTTAAAGCAGCTGCACTCAAAGACAGCCCCAATTCAGAGAAATGGCACAGTGGTTTATGATCACAGCGCCCGCGGAGAGTTCTACTCCCCTCTGCGGCCTTTCTGCAAAGTCCATCCCCCTCTCTCGACCAAGTTTCCGACTGATCCCATCATTATCAACGAAAAAAAAAGTTTGCAAAAAGCATAGACTGAGGACTTCCATGAACGACAGCCCACTTACGCTTGAATCTTCTTCTCATCAACGGTTCCAGTGACAGGCTTGTGTGTGAGCTGCAGGCGCACCCAACTGGAACGGAAGAGCATCAAGCATTAAGTCAAGCCATCCTGAGATCTCCAGAGTTCCCAAATAATTTATTGTAATCAGGGCTTTGAACTGGTTCAACGAACAAAAACCTGGAACTTTTGTATTTCCCAGGGAACAAAACCAAACCGGAAAAGTTATGTTGGAACACTTATTTAAAAATAATGCTAACTGTTAATAGCGGTTTTATTTCGTTCCTCAAAAGGAGTGCACTGGGATAACTTAAAAACAAGAGAATTTATAAATCTGCGAAGCAGCAGTGAAGTATGAATAGTCACCAGACTCTCTGCAGCGCGTCGTTGTTGGTTCGCCTGACATATATATTATATAAAATTAAGAAGCCGACAGGAACGAAATTAACCGTTCCTGGAACAATATTTTTTTTTGTTTTAACCGGTTTGGGAACATCAAATTACTGGTGGAACTCATAACCAGAAACGTTAGAATTCCGTTTCTGTTCGGAACAAACCGATTGAGAAAAAAAATATTGATTCAAAGCCCTGATTGTAATAATACCCAAGGGGGAACCAGGAAAAAAAAAACCTCAATAGAGCTGTAACTAATGATTATTTTAATAGTAGATTACCTAGCCAAATTGGGTTATTCTTCACCAGCATTAATACAAACTGATCAAGTTACTTCATTTTTCTTCATATTCATGTTTTTTTTAATCAATTATCGCCATTTAATGGTTCATACTTTTGTAAATTATGAATTAATATGAAATTGTGTTGATGAATGGGGAAATATCAATCACAAAACTGCCGACAATAATAATAATAAGTAATTTCTTTGACCATTATCGATTTTATAATCAATTAGTCACCGATTAAGCGACTTATAGTTGCAGCCCTAATGGTCAATCTTCAACTTCAACTCACTAGGTCTCCACCAGCTTTTCACACTTGATGTTCTTGTCTCCCTTGTCTGTGCGGCGCACCCCTGCGCTGTTGACACACCAACACTCCTCGGTGTTGTTGCATTGGCGGGCCTTGAACTTCCCGTCGTTCTCGCACTCTGGGTCGTAGATGCCGTCGTTGTCCACGAAAGCTGTCTCGATGGGCTTGCCACCGATGGTACGGGTGTCCAAGCCCTTCTTGGCGCGATACATTTCTGCTTTCATCAGATAGCACTTCGGCACCACTGTGTTCAGGGGAAGAGAATTAGCACAAGTGCCTCTGCCTTTCCCAGATTTAAACAAAAAATAAAATAAAATTCTGGGGGGCATGTAGTGGCCGAGGGGGTAGAGCACCCCCCTCCCAGGCCACAGGCCGAGCAGCGTTGTGGGTTCGCACATCCCCTCCGGCTTTTCTGTAATGTCTCCAGACTCTTCATCCCGGCTTTCGATTTAATCCTGTCCTCTCAATGAATGAAAAACTGCTTGCGCCCCCTCCCCCCAAATTTTTAAAAATCCCCGAAATTAAAAAACACGCAAATGCAGCATACAGAAAAAATAAATCCTCATTGGACATAATTGTCAATTTCAAATAAATGGCATTTATTGGGATTATATATTTATGGCCTAGATGCACATTGAAAAAGTAAACTGTTGAAATAAGAGCAAGTTTCAAGTTGACCACAATCCCGACAATACATGCATGGAAATAATTTCTCTTGCAGACGTAGCACCAAAAGGAAAAATAAAGTGTCATGCGTTTTGACTTAAAAGACTCAAACTAGATCTAATTTGGCATGGAAGAATAGCATGGACAGAAACGTTAGAAAAAAAAATGTGGGACAAAAAATGTTTCAAAATTTAAATAAATAAAAAGGGTAAAAACACTGACAATTCTCCCAAGTCTTCTGTAAAGTGTCGCATGGCCACACCCTAAGTTAGTAATGCAGCAATGAAAAAAATCCTGTCGCATAACAAAGGGTGCGACAGGTATGAGGACACCACGCCCTGCTATGGTGGCAGACCATAAGGAAGTACATTTGGATTTGAAATTGGAAGCCAATGGTAATGAACGGCCCATTACAATTAAGCCAACTTTTCATTAAGACAAAACCCATTGTGGTCACTGTACTAAAATAATCTTTACTCGTGCAACACACATTGATTTAGGCAAACCCTGTTCTGGTTTCCACTTAATTTGGATTAGTCTAGTCACTTTTCCATTAAACACTAGATCAAGAATGCTGACCGAAGTAAAACAAGCTTAGCTACTTGTCACAAGCCAGGTAGGCGAGCTGATGTTCTTAAATGTCTATGAAGACATATGGCAACAACATTTTTCTGGAAATTAATCTTTCATTTCTAGAAACGCGACTTGGTAATGACCAAGTTTTTGTAACAATTCTGAACTTGCCAAAGTTACAACATAACACATTTTACCATCAACGTCCATTTCCATGATTTGAATACATTGCACCATCTCAGCAAACTTACGTTTATCACAGTTCAGCGTCTGCTTGACACCGACGTCTACAAGGATGGTGCACTGACAGGCAGCGCCAACGGACTCACAGTTGGCCCATTTCATAGTGTTACACTCGCCTGTGGGAGGAAGCGGAGAAGAAATTATTTAACCAATGAATGGAAACATGGGAGATTTTTTTTTAAACAGTTACTGAGGAAATGATCAGGGTTGGGGGGGGGGGGGGGGGTTGAGAAAAGTTGTATTTCTATCAAACAATTTGCCATACACTGCAGGTGTTCAACTCAGTACAGCTGAAACCACCCTGTATGTCATACATTAAAAACATTTGGAACACATTACGTTATTGGTTGAAAAATGTTGATTAAAGCTTTTTTAAAGTAATCCAAAAGTAACCCTATGTTGGGTTACTTTTTGATTACTCAAAACAATCTTAATACAATCATACAATGCAAATAAGACATTTTGGCTGTTCTTAAATTTATTTAATTGATTCAGGATGAATTCGACTTATATTATGAGCTGTACACCTACAATGCATAGTAAGTTTTTTCATAGAAATAAAACATTTGTCAAAAGTAATCCACCCAACACTGGAAATAATAACATAATTATGTGATACACAAGCGAAGTAGACAAGAAAAACCGTAAATCAGTAACAAACGTTGAGCGAGATCAGCGCTCATAACGACGGGTATGGGGACAGTAGCCAAACAGGTGAAGTCACCTTGTAGGGCGTTGGTTAGGCCTACAGCCACACACCGCCCAACCCCCACCGAAACCCACAACCACACTACGACGGCGTTGGAACTTGATTGCGCGATCAAAATCTGCGCAGTTTACCGCCATGAAAGACACGACTCTGACTTACCCGTGATCCACTTTAACCACGCAACAAACAACTTTTAGATACATGGCGAGTTACTTTCGAGGGGGCGCTATACTACATTTAAAAAACAGCATTATACGAGAACACATTTTAAATATGAATATCTACTTACATGTGCCCGCGGCATAGGCGCTCGCCGCCAGGCCGACCAAAAACAGAGCGATCAGCAACTTCATGGTTGGTTTAATAAAACGTCAAAACTCTCTTCACGTCCGTCGCCTTCGACGTCGACCGACCGAGTGCAGCACTGGAGCTCTAAACTATCAAGTATACTTCTCCCGCCCAACAGGTGTGTTCTCGCCCAACCAGTTCCTACTTCCCAGGTAAATCCTCAACAGTCACAGCAGGTGTGTTCGTTGAAAACGAGCCCTAATTAATAAAATGGTCGACTCGACCAAAGTCTCGCAATTTCCCGGCGGTGATGATTGAGTCGAATCGAAAGAGAGTCGAGTTTTAAAAGAAAGGTAAGGAAGTATCGTGACGTCAGCTTCATTTCAAGAGTATCATGTGGGCGTGGTTTGCAGCGCACCTTTTTTCCGCTGTGACCATATATGGCGCCAAGAGCTGTTAGCGGTTTTTTTTAATTTGATGACGCAACTTGCCAAAACACGACTCCATTCAATCCATAGT
>OMKY01054326.1:4161-17241 GCA_900302395.1 Bregmaceros cantori | reverse complement strand
CACAAGTTACTTTCTAGTTGAGGTGGGAAAAACTACTTTTTACTGAGATGTCAGCAATTTGCTACTCGTTACATTAACATTAACTACATTAACTGTTGGAACATAAGTTGATGTCATATCTCTCTCTCGGGCGCTCTCTCTCTGTCTTTCTCTCTTTCAGGCGCTCTTTCTCGGTCTCTCTCTCGAATGCTTTCTCTCTCTGCGCTTTCCCTCGCTCTCTCTCTCTGTCTATTTCTCTCTCTCCATCTCAGGCAATCATTTTTTCATTCTTTTTTTTTTTTTACTGAAAGTTACTCAGTACTTTCGCTATTCAAATAACATTTTTGTGGAGTCCTTTTTTACCTTTACTTGAGTAACTATTTGGATGACCCCTTTTTACTTTTGCTTGAGTAACATTTTGCTGAGGTAAAATACTTTTACTTAAGTCATTTTTATGGCTACTCTGCCCATATCTGGTAATTAATTTTTTCTAGCTTGCCAGGCTACTGGAAACGTGTGTTGACGTCTCCTACTGCAAGCTTGACTGTGAAGTCCATTTTATTCAATAGTCTTGATTGCATGTACGTGTGTCCTCCAGTGGTGTGTCCACCACCATCGACCCGTTCTGGGACATCAGCCTGGACCTGCCGGGCTCGTCCACACCGTTTTGGCCACTCAGCCCAGGCGGAGACGGCTCTGCTCTCAACGGAGAAAGTCACGCGTCCAGCGCCACCGCGCTCACCGACTGCCTGCGCAGGTAAAACCACCACACATGACTGTGCGACTAATAACATCGATGTCACATGACGGCCGTCGATGTTATTAGATCCATGGCCGTCGATGTGCGATCCTGCTTTGATAAACCAGTTAACAAATCAGTTTTTAGAACCAGATTTTTAAATTTATTTTTCGAGGACAAAACGACACAATGCAATTTCTCATCTAATCAACCGACAGCACAATCCTCTTCTAAACTTAAGAACAATAAAAGTCTCTGCTTTTGCATTATGGAGTATGCAGGCACGGATAAGGCTGGCTTAGCGGTCTAACCATAGACTGTATATAAAATTGGACAGTGCGTTCGTTTTGATGTCTGTGCCTACTTCCGGGTTGTTATGGGGGGAGCCTAGTCTCCCAAGTCCGAGCCCTATGGGAATTCCAATACAAATATTCCAATCTTAACAGCCTGTTTTAACCTATTTAAAGATCTTCGGTCATAATTTCCCAAACATTGAAACTCCTTGTCCCGGATATACGGGGACTTTCAACAATGGCAGCGCGCAGTCGACGGGCACAACATTTTTTGATGAAAGCAATGGTATGACGTCATGCACGCTGCGTCTACTTTATATACAGTCTATGGGTCTAACCCACTGTCAGAATCATAAGAACCAGAATACATTATGGATCTCAATGGGAAATTATGTTCATTCAGCAGTCTCGGTTTGTACACCAAGGTATTTGTAGTGATCTACAATGTCCACATCCTGACCACCGACGTAGATCGGGACCACCGGTGACCTGCACCTCCTCAGATCAACCACGAGTTCTTTAGTCTTTGTCACAATGTGCTGCAGGTGGCTGCGCTCACACCACGTGACTTAAGTCACTTATCACCGTTCAATACTCCTTGTCATAGTCCTTTCTGATGCACCCAACCACCGCCGTGTCATCTGAGAACTTCTTTAGGTAACTTCTCTATGACTCGGAAAGGTGGTTGAAGTCTTTAGTGTAGAGTGTGAACAAAAAGTCGTAATTGTTCCTTCCGTAAATGTATTCCCTGTATTTGCAGCGGACTCCATTTTTGTGTTTCCATGTTTTCTTCGGATGTGTTCCACAAAGTTGAATTATTCTCTCCTCACAGGCACCAAGGCTTATTCACCAACCCTGTCAATCAAATACATTAAAAATCATGGAAAGGCTTGAAATTATTGACTGGATTGTATATTAGATGCATTTAAGAGTAATCCAAAAGTAATGGACTGTATTAGAATGTAAGCCTTTATACTTTTTAATGAGCAACTTGTAACTGTAAGGTATTACATTTTTAAAGTATTTCCTGTTGTTAGGTTCACACGGCCAGAGCACCTGGGCAGCAGTGCCAAGATCAAGTGCAGTGGTTGCCATAGCTACCAGGAGTCCACTAAGCAGCTGACTATGAAGAAGCTCCCCATTGTAGCTTGCTTTCATCTCAAGGTAAGCCGTTCTACCAGCCCATCACATGACCCACCTTCTGTTGAAGGCATCTAGCTTCCAGCACGGGCTCTGACATCTTCCTTAACTGAATCTGAATCTTTCTTGCAGGGCTCCGAACCGGTTCAAGGAACGAAAACGAAAACCAAAAACGAACAGAATTTTACAGAATTTTACGAGCAGCGGAAATGGAAACAAAGATTCCTTCAACTGTTCCAGAACAGAAATGGAACATTATGAAATCCACAAAGCCGGTTAAAAACATTTTTTTTTGGTTCACTATATTTAACTGTCAGTTGTCAAGCCCCATGCATCTGGGGCTCCATCTTGTGGACAGACGAGGAAGCGAATGTAATGCTTTCTATACCTGGCTTTCACATTAATACATTTGCACTGAAGTTTCAAAGTCCACCAAATATATTTTGTATAAACTATATCTAAACTGCAGCCATCCCAAGTGACCACACTGACACCGTACCATTGTTTTTTTTCAAAATGTCAGGCCCCTCTTTTTAGCACTTAAACCTGTCTATAATACCTCATCATATTGTTTGACATCGAATCGATACTCAATATTTCTTTTTTAGATTATGCGTCACTGTGAAGTGACCCATAATCTATTCTATTAAGAGGTCCTTGTGTTATTGCAGCGCTTTGAGCACTCGGCCAAGCTGCGGAGGAAGATCACCACGTATGTGTCCTTTCCCCTGGAGCTAGACATGACCCCCTTCATGGCCTCGAGGTAGGACTGCTGCTCTATGCTTTGCATTTGCACGAAAAGACTTGTGGAAACATGGCACTATTTTCGTATGAAATTATTATTTAAATTTAACACACCTTTCATTGTTGAAAATAATCTTAAGGTGCAAAGCGAAACAATGCAGTTAGAGGTGCACCGATCCTCAGATCGGTGATCGGGTGCCGATCAGACTTATTTCCAAGGATCAGGACTCGTGATTTTGTGATTTTTGTCCCGATCAGGATCGGTAAATGAGTTGGGGAGCCAAATAAGTGTTTATTTACTTTGACTATTTTTGAAATTGACAATTGTGCCAAATAGTTTGGGTACTACCAATTTTTACAGGATCAGAACTCTGTATCGGGACTCGGTACTGGAGATCGGGATTGGCAGATCGGTTAAAATCAAAGGATCGGGGTCGGATTGGGAGCAAGAATATGTGATCGGTACACCCCTAAATGCAATGTACATTGTTTTTTACACACACGCGCGCACAAACACACACACACGACTGTCTCCCGACAGACTTTTTAAACTGTGGTAAACATATACTGAGCTCCAATAAGCAGTCATGTTTTGATACGGTGTGTTTTGAATATTCTTAGCATATTTATGGTATTTGGCTTCACAACATTTAGTAAAAAAACACTAAATGGCATCACTATCTGCTTTTTTCACATTATCAATATAATTTGATATTGCATTGCATACAGTATTTCTATATGTAGCCACCAACAAATGGCTACCAATTAACATTGGTGGCCGACTGGCCACCTACCAGTCAGCGAACAGCTGGACACAACCACTAGTTGTTTGCCGACCTTCAAAAGTTCACAATGATGAATCTCTGCCACAAGGAACAGATTAGCTCTGTCCGAAATGGCTCCCTATTCCCTATATAATGCACTATATCGGGCATATGCCGTTTTTGTCCGAATACTCCATGTACCCTATAAAATGCACTCAAATACCGCAATGCACAGCGGAAAGTAGTGAGCATCGATGTGCCCTAGAAAAAGCAATATAACCCATAAATTTGCATTGCTAGATGCATTAAAAATGAGCTAACCTACATGATGCAGCCGGAGTGATCGACCACTGCAAATAGTTATAAATGTAAGTACTTTTGACTTTGGGATGATTGCTGAATTTTATAATGTCATAATAATTTCGATGCCGCCGAAATCTTGGTCGTTGCTGTTGTGTGCACTATATATAGGGAGTAGGCGATAGGGACCGATTTTGTACACAGCCATTGACTCTGAACAACGTGTGCAGTACTGTCTGTGGTGGCTACACGTTTACTTGTAATAATTTTTTATTCCGCTGTGGCGCCATCTGGCGGCCTGTTTGAACTGTGTGTGTGTGTGTGTGTGTGTGGTTTATATCTGGCATGCGTGTAAGTTATGCACATTGAAAAAAATAATATCCGAGTAAATTTATATTTTCAGTTTACAGTAAATGTATATTTTCAGTTTACAGAGTAACAACTAGATGAAAATATCTAACTAACAACAAACTTTGTTTCTTGTTCTGTGTTGCAGTAAAGAGAGCCGTTTGAATGGCCAGTACCAGCCTACCCCGGACCCCTACAACAGCGATAATAAGTAAGGGTTGGGTGATCCATCGCTCTCTCTCTCTCTCTCTCTCTCTCTCTGCCTGTCTCTCTATCTCTCTCTCTTTTCTATTTTTATTTCTTGAATTCTTGAGTCTTTATTGAATTGAATATTTTAGATATTTTATTATATTTATAACACTTTTTGAATTGTGAAAAATGGACAACCTTAGCCATCTATATTTACAATGCGTCGTCAACCAAGTCGTTAACTCTGATGTTTTTAGATCATCATTGTGTATGGGTGGTTGGACAGACTGGTTAGACGGTGTAGACTGTGTGTAAATGACCAATATTAATTGTCTAACCCCACTCCATATTTATCATCATTAGTGCAAGTGTCGCCGATTACCTCCATCATGTTGTTGGAAATGACAAACAGAATTGATAAAAAAGAATTGATAAAATGTTGGTGCATTCCCGTAGATTATAAGTAACATAATTATACTTAATCACCAACTTACCACTTGCATTGATAATGGGTTGCAGCATATACTGCTAACACTAAAAGTACTATTTTACCACTACAGCGCAGGTTTGCAATCTCTGAGTGCTTCTAGTTAAAAATGATGCTATTCCACACCCAAATGTCCTAGCGCAGTTCTATACCTCGCAAGTTCATGATTCAATAATCTGCGCGAACCCTTCCATTTACTTATTTTTGTCGGATATACAATTAAATGAAGCCACCCCATTGGTTCAGAAGAACATGTGACCACACCAATTGAGTAACTTCAAGTCGTATTTTCAAAATGTCAGGCTGTCAGCGGCCTGTTTTTAGCGCTCAAACTTGTCTATAGGGAGCAATCTCGGACTTCTCTACAAGCTCTAGGAGTTGTGGGTAATTGTGGAGTCACCTGGAGTTCAACCTGATACCCAGCTTCAAGGTTTGCCGTTGCCCACACAGAAGTGAAACTAAGCTAGCCTGGCAAGCCAGAACCAACAAATCGTCCACGCATCACTTGCGACGGGACAGTCAGGTGGTTCTGGACCAACCAGGCAGAAAAATCAGATTGTCTGCGATTCTTCTGGAATCCAATCAGCGCCCCGTTAAGGCGGGCCACCTGTCACACCTACTGCACTGTGATTTGATAACTTTATTTGATTGACACTTTTTTTCGAGTCTGCTTAATCCAGACCAAATGATCGTTCTAGTCATGTGCGATGTGTGGATGATTCATTTGTTTTGACTTTCCAGGCTAAAACTAAGCGGCCTCGGACCAGCTCCTCTGCTGTTTTATTCAGTTCTCTGTTATTGTTTGCAGAGGTTATAAAAAGTTGAATGTCCTTTTGAAGTTGAGACCCCAAGCCAATAAGGCCAGTCTCCACTCTCCAGATAAGCTCTCTAAGACGACCTGCCGTGAAATTGGATCACTAGGCTGGAATTTATTTAGCTCGATTCATCCTTACCCGTCGTAATACCTCCTGCAGGCTAGGCGGTGTTCTGGCCGGCTTACGCCTTTACGCGGGCAGCCTTGTGTGAAATGAGCGACGGGAAAGCTGGCGTTGAACACTGAAAAGTGTGCGTTGTGGTTTTAAAAACACGGCAAGCACGGCTCTTCCATCTTTGCGACACCTTCAATTTGGGCAGCTTAACGGGACGAGTGAAGGAATTAATTAATTAATTTAAAGGACTGCATGTTCTTTTAAATTGATCATTGCCATTTCACCAGAAACAAAAATGAGGTCCGTAGCAGGACGGCTTACCATATGGGCGCTACGGATGAAAATGGGGCAATACCACCTTTTGCCACAGGAAATTGTTGATGAGTTTATGCGCCCACAACATGAGGCTGACATTTTATCCTGCCGCCTGAAACACACTTCCATTGTCTGTATAACCGCCTGTTTAAGTCATTATAGTGGACCGAATTGGCTGAATTTGTCACACAAAACGCACACTGGCTCAGAATCTACTCACTACAGCTCACTCTGTGATCAATTACACATTTTTCACGGAAAAGTTCGTAGGCCCAACACTTAGAAGATGGCCAAATGGTCAGAACATCTGACGAGGTCGATGGATTTGCCCCAAATTTATTTGGCTTTTTTTTTTTTTTACAATAGTCTGACTTTAAGATAAAGCATATACATTTAATTTTATATAAAGCATAACATCTTAAAAGATGGCTGACGCTTTCCTTTGCGTGATAACACTGATTGATTGATGACTTACAAGATTGGCCGAATTTTTGTTTCGTCCATAACTTCTGACTAGGGGTGCAACGGATCAAGAGACTCACGGTTCGGACCGATCCTCGGATCAGAGCTCACGGATCACAGATTTTTCGGATCATCGCAAAAAAAAGAAAAAAAAAAAGAAAAAAGAAAAACACAAGTTTGTCTTAAGTGCATCGGGATAATATATGTTTGAAACATAGATCATTTTATTAATAACCACATATTATATATTTACAAATGTAATAAAGATAACATTGTTATCTATTTTCAATTGAACATGTATATGTTGCTGCTCTTATCAAAATCATATTGAATCACACACTGTCATATTATACTTCATTTATGTGATTTATTGCATTTCTGAACTATTCAGTTGAGAGACACAGACAGAGACGGGGAGAGAGACAAAGAGAGGCAGAGAGAGACACAGAGAGAGAGAGAGGCCGGGAGAGAGGCAGAGAGAGCGAGAGAGGGGGGGCAGAGAGAGAAGCAGAGAGAGACACAGAGATCGACAGAGAGACTCGCCGCCTTTTCACCGCGCAAGGCGCTACAGCTGTGACTGCGCATGCACGCACACACACAGGGGCACACAAACTTGTGTGCGTATACACACACACACACACACGCTCGCGTACACGCGCGCGCGCACACACACACACACACAGACTCGCGCACGTTTCTGCTACACGGGGCTGTATGGGGCAGGGAGAGTCGTGTTTTAAACTGGAGCGCAGCGGAGCGGTGTGCGCCCACGCACAGTCCGTGGTTAAGGCATATTCCGATCCGTTCCGCCTGTTCCGATCCGAAATTCGGATTAACGGTGATCCGATGCACCCCTACTGTTGGTTTCATTCATCTTATTATTTTCTGTATCTATTCATAACCTATTTATAATCAATTTCTATTTAATATGTATCTCCATGTATTTCTTGATAGAGTAAACTGCTGCTTTTTACTACACCACTGTCGCGGATAAGTACAGACTCAAAATCGTACAACTGTATTCCGCTCACAGCAAGAAGGACATGGGTTCGAAGTCCTTTCTGTGTGGAGTTTACATGTTCTCCCGTGTCTGCGTGGGTTTCCTCCGGGCACTCCGGTTTCCCCCAGCAGCAAACATGTTCTAGTTAACTTGCTCCAGTCAGTGCCCTCTGGCCAAGGCACTGGCTCAGAAACTGGGGTTGGCAACCAGGCGCTGCGCATTCGGCTGCCAGAACCAATCGCCGCATCATCCACACGTTGCACGTTGCACGTTGCTAGTCACTTGCATTGGGTCTGGTAAAACCAGGTTCGGAAAATGTTTAAAAAAAACTTGTCAATCAAATCGTGTTATCCAGATGGCACTTACCGTTGTGCACGGCCCACATGATCCTGAAGGCGGGGCCGCCGATCTCGTCAAAGGGCTTCTTGCGGGTGATGACCTCCCAGAGGATGATCCCCCAGCTGAACACGTCACACTTCTCGCTGTAGTTACTGCCTGCGGGGACCGGGAATCCTTTACAGTTACAACTTATTCATCAATGATATGAATAGATGTTAAAAGTAGAGTAAGTATTCAGTAACTTCTTAGCTCAGGCAGCCTGATCAAAGACTAGTGAGAACCAGGATTCAATGTTCATTATAGTCATTATTATTATTATTATTATTATTATTAGTAGTAGTCGGAGCTGGCTGCATTTGCGGTTTTCAAATTCAAAATAAAACCCTCCCCGTGCTCTGCGCACCAAAAGTGGCTTTCTGAAGAAACAAAAAAAAGTACTTTAATATTACGCGGCATGCAACATTCGGTGAGGGGAAGCGAACTTGCGCTCACTCACTCTCTGCGCCATTTTAAGATGAAACAAATGGTTTTTCAAAGATCTAGAAGTTCTGTTAATCCAGTGACCTTTATATAGACCCGTTTACCCGAGAAATACAGGGGGCTGGCATTTTGTCCCGCCGGCTGAAACGCACTTCCTGTGTCTGTATCAAGTGCCTATGTAAAGTCATCGTAGTAAACGGAAGTGGCATGCGACATGCAGCAAAGCTGCTTTACAGAGCACTGGCTGAAATACTGAGGCGCACTTATGTGTGAAAGTTTTAAAAAGAATACTACTTGCCTTCAAATACTTCAGGGGCCATCCAGGCAGCACTGCCCTTGTTGTTGGTCATATGTGTTTGAATGTCGCACGCAGTGCCAAAGTCACAGATCTTCAGGACTGTGCCGCCAGCGACCAGCAGCAGACTGAAAGGACATAGCCATTTCATTAACCCTTAGGTGCTAATAAGACAAGTGTTGCACCGATACCATTTTTTGGTGCAGATACCGATACTCGATACCTGGCTGTGCAGTATCGGCCGATACCGATACCAACCGATACCACTGTTTGAAAAAAGTGGCATCGTGTCAGTCTATGATTAATAGTAGTGATGGAAAATGATAAAAAGCAATAACACATTAAGAATGTTTTCATTATTTTAATATTTTATTGTTTGGGTGATATTGGGGTAGTAACTGAAGAGTTCAGATGCGAACCCCCTTATTCCACTTGACCACTTTTTGAGAATTTTTTTTGCGGGGAGCGGGTTTTACTTACTTTACTTACATTTTTTCACAAAAACATTTCATTTACATATTCTAGATGGATAGATTCTATACTGGCCGTAGGTACTCGCCGATACCGATACCACATGGCTTTGAAATGATGAGATAACGTTTATTGCCCCCAAAGAAAAAAAATGTTTTGGCCATGTGCCATCGTATCGCAACAGCGTGATATGTTGCGTGGCGACATACTTGGGAGGCTTCAGGTCTCTGTGGATGAGGGCTTTGGGCTTCATGCCGTGTAGGTAGGCCACACCTTGAGAGCACTGGAAACACCAGCTCATGGCATGAGAAGCCGTGTAGAAAGGAAGAGGCTCTGCTCCGTGGAGAACTGAGGAGGACACACAAACACACACTCGCAGACATCAAGACAGATTGGCCCATATTAATTCCTATATATATATAAAATATAGTAATAGTTATGGATAACTAATTTGTAATTACTAACATAGATGTCTATTTTTATTATCCTCCCACTCAATTAAAATCGATCAACAGGTTGAAGTTCTAGTGAAATTAAATACTATATTAGGGCTTTTCAAAAAAAAAATTCGATTTGAAATCGAAATCTGATTCTTTTGTTCAGAGGATGTTGGAAAAAGTTAAATCCTCAAATCCTATTTCCTTTTAAACATTGATAATAATACGAGTGTTAGAGAGCATGTCCGCCAGGCCACAGGCCGAGCAGCGCCACGGGTTCACATACCCTCTCCAGCTTTTCTGCAATGTCTCACCCCTACTCTTCATCCCAGTTTCCAATTTAATCCTATCACCATCTCTCTCAGTAAAGAATGAAAAACAGTGCATGCGCCCAAAAAATAAAGAAAATAAAAAGGTATTAATACTGTACTTTATGTAGTTATTAGTTAAGGAATCAGCACATAATTAATGGGATATAATTTGGGAATATTTGCAATGTTCGGTCACCCAAACCCAGTCCCCAGTATGAATGGGGGCCATCATTAGGTGCAGTGTCTCAAGGCGCTTTGCCATTGACGACGCCTCGACAGGCACGTTTCATGAAACTTTTTCTTCTTTTCCTTCGCAATCATCCTTGATATAAACGGCCCCTTGGGGTTCTTGAAAAAAACTCACCATTGTACAATGATCCGCCTTCGGCATACTCCATGACCAGACATACCTGGCAGAGGCAGACACAGCAAAGACCGTCCATTAACTCAATGAAAATTTTCATTAAATTAATTTCATTAAAAAACACACACGCATTTCCCCTCACAATTGAATACTGCAGAGCAAGGAGTATGCAACTTTTTTCTAACTTGAAACATCATCTCTGATGCATGGCTGTAAGTGGCTGCAGTAGAAAATATTCATGCAACCTTCAAAAATAACTTGGGATGAGGTGAAAATGATCGACATTTGTCGTCATTCCATTGGTGACGATTGTTCTGAAGGCTGTACATGAAACTAACCGGATTGTTGCAGGAGCCGTAGAGCTTCACGATGTTGGGGTGATTTACTCGGGACAGCTGCCGTAACTGGATAGCAAAACAGCAGAGCAAACAGACTGGGTGTTAGATTGTATCAAACAACATTGGCTGTGCCCGAAATCGCTCCCTATGGCGTGCACTATATGCGGTGCACGCCATTTTTTAGGGGTGTCCGAATTCTCCATTTACCCCATGCACTGAAAGTATCCCACAATGCACCGCAAAAAGTAGTGAGCAATTACCTAAACTTAAAATAAAATGGCGATGTGATGATTTTTTAATTTTATAATTAATTAATATAATAAATAACTGTCCTTAACTGGGCAACCAGTGTTGAAAGGTAGTTAGGTAAATAGCTGCTATATTTCTTAAATCAAAATCTAAAAACAAAATCACTTTCGTGAAGCGCCTTAAGGCAGCTTCGGCTGCGATTTTGGCGCTATTTAAAAATCTTTTGAGTTGAGTTGATGTATTTTAAGATTTCCCCTGGGGTATCCAGCAAAAGCGACAAGCTTCACGACTAGAGCCAGAGAGAGATCAAGAAACCAAGGCCCCACCAATGTAAAGGCCCTGGCTCTCAACCTCTGTGTCCGCCACGGCTGTTGACACCCCAGGGTTAATGCATGGGCCGACGACTGTCTGAATCAGC
The DNA here is from genome assembly GCA_900302395.1 of Bregmaceros cantori. NCBI lineage: Eukaryota > Metazoa > Chordata > Actinopteri > Gadiformes > Bregmacerotidae > Bregmaceros > Bregmaceros cantori. The sequence goes on along the minus strand of OMKY01054326.1, from coordinate 5,850 downwards.
ACTCAAAAGTGTCGGAGGAGGACCCCAGCACGGATAACCACCACAACACTTGTAACACAACAAACCTGTCTGACCCCACTACCGACCTCCATGACATCACCACCACAAACCTTGCAGACCATCAACAATATCACAAGTAGAACTCACTATGGGTGAAATGCCCACCCAATGTCCTGGGTAAATGTGGTAAACCTATTTCCAGTCAGGTTTTGTGCATACAATTTAGAGTCCAAAATCCAGGGCCTAAAATCAATGTGATCGCATCGTCAGTGGTTCAGAACGACATCTTCTGACGTTTCAACCCTCAACCGTTCCGGAACATAAAAAAATAACGTTTCCAGTTTCGTTTCTGTTCCCTTGAACATACAAAAAGTTCCCGGTTTTCGTTTTCTTTGAACCGGTTCAAAGCCCTGGCATTAAGGTCCTGATGTATTATGGAAGTACTGTCAAGATGCAGAAGAGCACTAGTAAGGTCCACTAGCAAACCTCCACGATGAAGGCCTTCCGCTCGGATTCACTCTCGATGGTCTTGATTGCCACGTCCTTCCCCTTCCACTTGGCCTTGCAGACCACGCCAAACGCTCCCCTGCCGACCACCTGGAAACAGGGAGAATTTAAAATTAGGAGTACTACGGACAAATCCCCTCTCCAGCATTTCTGCAATTTCCCCGACTATTCATCCCAGTTCCCAATTTAATCCGGTCACTCTCCCTCAATAAAGAATGAAAAACGGTGCTTGGACCCTAAAAATAACTTGAAAAATAAATGGAGCAATTAGTTTTACTCATTAGCTCAACACAGCAAAGCACATATATGCCACAACAGCACAGAGAACGGTGGGTTCTATTCCCTCCACAGTCAGCTTTTCTGCATGTCGTCTTTCCCTCTTTCACCTGGCCTTTGATTTAATCGTGTCCAATACAATTGAAAAATGGTTTGAGTGGGTAGAGTAAAAATAAAATAAATAAATGCAAATTCACTATATGTGAAGTGAAAGCTATTTTTTTAACCGTAAAAATACATCTCATACTGGCGAGGATCTATTAGAATAAACAGTACATTGTAATGAAACTGAAAGCATCTATTCAAGATACAAGTAATTATCTGCATTCAAGAGTCTTAGACATCTGTGTTGTACTTCGAAGTTCTAATGCCTCTCTAAATAAATAACTACTTTAGTCTATCCATTACTTTTGTTAATCTATTGTGTTAAATTATTTGTATTAAACAATTGAATTTCAATCGATTCCATGTGGTGATGGCGGGAACAGGCCGATTTCAATGATTAGCATCATTGTGTGTGCAAATGTGGATTACACAAATGTGTCAATGGCTATGTGCCCGATCAATTGTCAATCAATTCATTAGGGTCGGTAGGCCCAACCCTGACCATCATTTGGGATGCCTGCCTGTGCTTCATTTACATTAGGGCTGCACGATTACGGAAAAAATCATAATCCCGATTTTTGGATCATAATTGAAATCATGATTATTAATAACAGTAATGACACAACTATAAACTGAATTTTATCGCACTTCTTTAAAAAAAAAGTTTTTTCAATGCTTAGTGTAATTTGGGGCACGGTGGCAGAGTGGTTATGGGGCGCACCCCCCAGACCATAGGTCGAGCAGTGCCGCAGGTTCTCATCCCCTCTCCGGCTTATCTGCAACGTCCCTGCAACCCGCCCC
>OMKY01054325.1:0-10229 GCA_900302395.1 Bregmaceros cantori | reverse complement strand
ATGGGGTCGCGTTAGGTGCGGGGTCCATAACCACTCGGCCAACGCGGACCCCTAACTTTGTAATCTAACGCGTTAGCCCCCCCTTGACAGGTGATCAACTCCTAGTTACATTTTTTCTAAAGTGTTAAGTTTCTCGTTAGATGTTACTATGTCTGTATTTATCAAAAACGCCCCCTTCGTCACTCACACCGTTTTACGGAATCGTGCGTGTGCGTGTGTGTTTGTGTGTCGTGGTAGTGGTGCCGGTGTAGTGGACCGTTGCGGTGCTGCCCTGTAGCGGGGGTGGCCGTCTGTGGGTGCGAGCGGTCGGGTTGGGTGACGGGACGTGGAGCGCGAAAGGATGAAGGCAGACGCGGCCAGCGTTCCCTAATCCCCCAACGGATCCCTACACAACACAGACAACAGATTTCGATCGGCCGTGCTACGGGCGGCGGGCGCGGCGCCTCGGCGGGGGGGTTCGGCTGTCTGGTGCGATCTCCCGTGTGCGTGGACGGTCGCTGTTGTCACACGTCTTTGTGTCCGACCGCCGTATTTTAGTACGCTTCAAAATGTATTCCAATCCGCTTGAGGTGGATTGGAATACATTGGATCTTATTCTGAATTGGGTTTTATTTTATCGGTAACGGAAAGTAATCTAACTCGTTACATGCTTCAATCAGTAATCCAGTAATGTAACAGATTACTTTTTAATGTCAATAACAAGTAACCTAACGAGATTACAGTCAAAAGTAACGATACCCAACTGTGGGTGTGGATGCCATTGGTGTATGCCGTGGGTTGTTTTCAAGCACCGTAGATGTTGTTTCGGATGATATGATGCGTTCACAAATAAAGACTTTTCATCATAACCACATCATGCGATGGATGTTACCGTCTGGCATATCACATAGAAATGACAAGAACTAATTAAAAGTCACTCAAAGGGTGACTGATGTCACGCGAACCAGTAATAGTAACAATCAAAAGAAGATCTTTAAAACTCTATTTGTACAACTTGTCATGACGCAAAACCACCACATTTTCATAACTTTTATTTAAAGTAGCATTATTCCCATCAAAATGTCTTCAATTCTTTGCAACAATGATGCTTTCTCGTTTGTAACAAGCAACATCTGAAACAACAACACACAGATAGTGGTAAACAGCAGCAGCACACATTTATAGTGCATCTGTTGAGGTAAAGAACAGAATCTCAGTTAGCCTCAACCCTCAACAACACATTTCTTGTGCATCTGTTGAGGTAAAGAACAGAATCTCAGTTAGCCTCAACCCTCAACAACACATTTATAGTGCCTCTGGCAGGAAATATGGATAACCATCAGAGCAACATTTCGGGCACGGGAAATTTCTCTCTTTTGACTGTTGTGAGTGTGTACAGCACTGGGAAATACGTCGGTGGCGACATTCGAACCACCGACTCACCGCGCCATTGAGGCATATGCGTGCTTTCCAGAGCTCTGTCTAACCAACTGATCCACTTATTTTGTTAGGTTGTAGGGTTAGGTTAGATTTAGGAGTAGGAGGTTAGCCTCAATGTTAGGGTTTCGGAAAAGGTTCAGGGTTCTTGAGGCTAGGGTTTTGGAGGGATGGATTCTACTGCCAACAGTGATCTTGTCTGACCCTCAGCTGTGAACTCAGAATACTTTATATGTAAGTACTGGTGGATAAAAGAAGATGTTTAAATGTGTCTTATTGTTTTTGTAAATTAGTTGTTATTTCTGCATGTACAATATTCTTCTTTTTTTAGCATTCTTGTGTGACTGACAGCCTCAAATGACAAACTGTGGCCACCTGTTTGCTCTTTATGGTACTCCATACACATTTCGAATTAAATCAGGTAATGTCCCTTTAATTCATAACTTGAGCTCTAATGATCAGATGTTGTGGAAGCTAAAATCCTTATACAAGCAATACAATTTCACGACTCACCACACCTTAAATTACCCCTGCATTTCCAGGCACCCTCCAGACCCCTACCTCCCACAGTCTGGTGTCTAATTGACGGGAAAATGTTACCCCCCTCCTCCTCGAGTTCCAGCCCCGTGGTTGTCACACTTGTGGGTAGACCACCGTTACTGAAGAGTAAAATAAGCAACAGCTTGGCTTCAAGTCGATTTTTAATTTTTTTGTATTTCAGGTTCATACAGGATTAGCTTGAAACGGAATTACTGACTATTCCTCTTGAAAGTAACTAAGCCTCACTAAACCATTTAAAAGTAATAAAGTTGATTGATTTTAGTTCATTTTAGTTACTTTCCATTATAAGTTATCAGTTGCCGAGTACCCACACTAAAATAAAACCTGTTCTACCAAGTGTCACTTTATTGAAAATTGTTTTAAATGTAACTTGATGCACGAATAATAAACAAATACATTTTTACAAAATCTTTAAAGCAATCACTTGCAGTATTATAAAACCTGAGGAAAACCAGGAGTGTCAGGATGGAAAATAACTAAAAAGTAACTCAAGTCTTTTGGGTAAGTAATTCAACCCGATTACCTGACCGTGCTTTGAGTGTGGCTGCCCCAGCACGCTGGAACTCTCTCCCCTGCGAGATGCAGACTGTTGACGCCTTCAAGTCTGCACTAAAGAGGCTTCTGTTTACTCAGGCTTTTGGACACTAGCTTTATTTTATTTGTATTTAGTTTTTATGATGTTAAGCGCCTTGGGTTTCTTGAAAAGCGCTATATAAGTTCAAGTTATTATTATTATTATTGCTTCTTTGGGAAAAGTAACGTGTTAGATTAAAAGCTACTGGATATCAGATGTAGTTACTAATTGTAATTTAGCTACTGGCATCACTGCCAAGCCAACTCTAAATACTAGGAGCCTTTCTCTGTACTGCTGTAGTCACACATAGAGCATAGGGCAAAACAAAAGAAACACAAAAGGCCTACTGATGATAGTCACCTTGTACATTCTATGTATACAAATAGTCTGTATGCAGAGCAGTCTATGAACACGACAGTCTGTGTTTAATGAACACAGGAGACGACGCGGTGGGGTGTAGTGGAAGTGATAGAGATCATAAAATGACTCATGGTCACCTTTGCTGATAGCTTTTAATTTGTCAGTTTCCAAAGGAAGTACATTAGTGCAGTATACCAGTGAAGTATGCCAGTATAGTATATATAAGTTCACACAGGAGAATCAGAACGCTGCCATTTTGTCCAACCCTTTGTACACACACTTCCGGTGTCTGTAATAACTGCTTATGTGTACAGTCATCAAAGTGGACCAAAGTGGGTGAATTTGTCCCACAAAAGGCACTCTGTTTTGTGTGCTCCCATTGTATAGACAAGTTCAAAAATAACTCGGAACACAGCAAAGTGTCTGGCACCGGAAGTCCTGACACAAGAAGAAGTTTTACTGGAACTACCCCGCCAGGCGTGTCTAATGTGCTTATTTGTGTGTCTGCATGGCTGTCACAGATCTTCGAGGAGGAACACAGTGTCTGGTTCCTGGACAACGGTGGAGCGCTTCTGGCGGTGCTCCACACCACATCTCCACTGCGCCATCTCTTGTGAGTAGCAGACCATTCAGCAGGGCCAAGCCATTCGGTGTGCACCTCGACACTAATGAAGAGGACCGTTTGAAGGAAAATATAAAACTAAAATATGCTCTTACAAAAATAAAGTAACTGTAGTCCGTTACAACTACATTTTAAAAGGGATCTGGATTACAGTTACATTGGGGGTAACGGGATTACACACATGAAATTGGAACACTTAGTCCGGCCCCGGTGCATGAACATGAACAAAACATATCAGGCTCAAAGTAAAGTGGAGGGTTGAATGAAGAAGCTTAGAGGAGATGTCCAGATGTCCGCAAAAGAGCTGAAGGGTTGACACAGATAGGGGGCATGTTGAGCAGCTTCTGCTGTGATAATTACATTTAACTGTAACTAAACATCACATGTACACCTGGAAGCTGTCCTCACTATGGCAACATACCGTATTAGTGTTTATCCTGCCACGTCGACCCAGCCTGGGAAGCCAGACCCAATGCATCGTCCACGAATTGCACATCGCTAGGCGCTGAATTGCATTTATGTTGGCGATGGGTATTCGAAGTTTCCCAGACCCAATTCAGCGTCTTGCGATGTGCAATTCGTGGACGATGCATTGGGTCTGGCTTGCCAGGCTAACGTCGACCAGGGTGGCCGGTGTTAAGGTTATGAAGAAGAGCGAAACCAATCCGGGCGTCGGTCACCAATCATCCGCATCTGCGACTGTGAGGTGTGGCGACAAACGGTCTCGTTGCATGCGGTTTACCAGCACATCCATCGGGTCATGAAAGAAATTGGAAGGTTATTCAATATTTCTTTCAGATTTCAGGAGGTGAAGGGGAAGATGGACCAATCACACTTCTAAGAAGTGGTCATTTCTGTCATTTCATTGTTGTATGTTGTGATGTAGAAATTGTGACTGCACAATTTCTTGTCTGTACTTTTTTGTTGGTGTTTATCTATGCTTATCTGAAGCTTCTGCACAAGCAGAAAGAAAAATATTCCTGGAGCATGTTTATGACAGGCAAGGCCAGAAATAGCTAATGCTAGACAAAAATGCCTCAACATCTATTTCTGAAATTGATAGACTTGTGTGCAGAGAAACTTGATTATGTGCCCGAATAGAGGGGGGGGTGGTCATGTGACACTATAGGTACAGATGTTAAATATAGCCTGCATGCTCAAGTGATTACATTTTTCTATTGCATTTACTTCCTGCCATAGAAAAAAAAACCATACATGTTCACAATTTAACCAACTTTACGAAGGAGAAAGTAGCGAGGAGGTTGAAGCATTCTGTAATAATAATAATTGTGTCATTAATTAGAGTTTCAAACCGTCTGTTTTCAAGGAGTGAAATAATGACATCCCCCTTTTAACTGGCACCAAAAGATATTAACATGTTTCTTTGGCACCTTTAAGTGATATTCAGGGCTTGAAAAAAAAAACATTTTTTTTAAAAGTTCCGTTCCGAACGTTTCAGGCAGGCCTAGGTTTAACGTTTTTGTTCTCGGAACCGTTCGATATCGGTGACTGAATGATGACGTTGAATTTGGATGGATGCACAACCGGAAAACACTATGCATTTTTCCCACAACACTCAATACACAGAAATGTTGTTATTTGTATCGCCTTCCAAATTCATTCACACCGAGAAATGACACTGCAGCCCACAAAACAAAGCAGAAGTTTCACGCCACATTCTTCTTTACAATTGGATTAACAGAAATTAACCGTGGGGCATTCTTCATTGGCCAAAACAGGAAAATGCTGAGTTGCACCATTCCAAGTTGAGCTTCATGTCATCCCGCGGCCATTAGACTTGCTTTAAAGCATCGAGACCTCGCCGCCAGCCAGCGCGGGCAGATAGTCTCGCACCAATTCTGCAGCCCTTTATTCGGATCATTAGTCTGGTCTGCCAGCGGGTCACTCGCCTTGAAAAACTCCGGTTGTCGCCTTGAGATTACGCATAGTTATAGCTGTCTTTATGCAACGGAAAAGCTCCTTGTTTATCATTTCCCCCATCCTCAGATGCATGTGTGCTGTTCCCGAGAGTGTGTGTCAGTGCATAAAAGTGTGTGTGGCCTGTGCGTACGTTCGCGCATGCATGCTAGCGTTTTGCCGCCAATTACCCCAAGGGACGATCAACGTTCCTGCCGATGCAGTAATCACCTCAAACTGGCAGCGCTCACCTCAAGGCCCGTTTATTATTTAGTCGGTGCGTACATTTCTCATTATTTCTGGCGCTGACATGAGATCACCGGGGTCAGTGCCATTACTGTTGACGCGGCGCGACTGCCGCTTCCACCAACGACGTCAAACTACGAGGCAGGCGCGAGAGTCGGCGCGTTTGCCGTACTGGATAACAGGAGGACGGGGGGGTTGGTGGATGGGTGGGGTGGCAGTGAGGAGTGAGGCACTGTAGGCAGAGAAAAGTTGTTTTTGTTTAGTTTTGGGTGCGTCAAAAAGTAACAGGAGGGTAGAGACAAGTGAAATCCTCAAACAATACTTCTCTCAAAGATCAACTTCCTCTAGCTTATAAAATCAACTATGAGCAAAGAGAACGGCCCAAATACTTTTAATGGTCAATCTTGGATGTGATTGTTTGACAATAATAATGATATTAGAGTTGCAGCTTGTCCACCGACTCACAGTAATACACCATCCAGGAGTGCAGTGACCAAGACTTGAAAACAAAATTATGGGGTCCGCGTTGGCCGAGTGGTTATGGACGCCGCACCTAACGCGACCCCATTCGTGTTAGTGGCGCTGCGTCTACCGCAGCGTCCGCAGTGTCAAGTTCGACTACTCTTGTCGACTTGTCTGCAATGTCTCTACCCCGAATCTCTTCAAACCAGTTTCCACTAATCCTATCCAATAAAGATGGAAAAACGGCGCTGATGTCGGAAAAAATAACTTAAAAAAAAGAAAAGAAAACAAAATACGTTTTCAAACGTTCTGTTCTGAAAGGTTCAGGCAGACCGTTCCGCCACCAAATTATCGGTCCTGAACCGTTTGGAACGCAAAAATATTGTTCTTTCTTAAAGTTCCGGCAGCATACCTTTTTACAATTGATTGCTTAAACTTTAATGTTGTATTTCTCCTTATTGTGAGCTGTTAAGTTTATATATAGTTTATACATAATCTATTTGGTGGACTTTCAAACTTCAGTGCAAATAGGAAATCCTGGCTTCAGCGATGTGGACGCGCAACCAGAAATGGTCTCCCTAACATAGGATATGCTAAAATATAAAGAGAACGGAATTGACCACTTATTAACCAGTAACTTATTAACCCGGAACAGATGAATTAACTTATTAATCTGTTCCGGAAGTTGAAGACATTTTTTATTTTATTTTTTTATTTTTATTTATTTTCCTATTCTACATTTAGCTTTACAGTTATAGAGTTGTTGCTATATAAGTCTGTCAGATGCACCTCGGTCACATTGATATCAACTGGTAATATATATGAACTCATGATGGTGCTTTGTCTAATCTGTATTTAATACCAATACGTTTTATATAGTATAGGTTGGTGGAAGACAATTTCAATCCAATTCCTTGCCAGACTAACTTTGTCCACATGTTGGACACATGGCTGGAGCCCACTGAGGGAGTGCCCAGAACCAAAAGAAACAAGAAGTATGCAACTGTTGCCAACTAGAGGTGCACCGATCCGATCCTCAGATCGGTGATCGGGGTCCGATCAGACTTTTTCCGAAGAATCGGCACGCGTGATTTTGTCCCGATCAGGATCACTAAATGGGTTGGGAAGCCAAATGACTGTTTATTTACTTTGACTATTATTGAAATTGACAATTGTACCAAATAGTTTGGGTACTACCAATTTTTGCAGGATTAGAACTCTGTATCAAACTCGATATCTGAACTCGATAACGGAGATCAGGATCGGCCGATAATTAAAATCAAAAGATCGGCACACACATTGCCAACTGCTAAAGGGATATCCCCGAAATGTGAAGTGGCAATGAAACCCAACAATATTGAGACATGCTTTTTGTATGATTAAACTGTTTCTTTTGCGGAATTCAAATTGTGACGCCACATGGGCCTTGTGCAGGTTGGCCTCGTACATTAGAGCATTAACACACCAAATCTGGGACAAATTCATCGTCCCGTTCAAAAGTTATCACGTTTACACGAACAAAACCATTGCACCCCTTACGCTCTGCGTCTCGGGCATATCATGATAAAATAATATGGATGCCATCGAAATGCAATTGTTAAAGAAGGGTTGATTTGGAACAATTACAAATGTAGTTGGGAAGAAACATACAGATAGTGTTTGAATGAACTCACAGGAAAGTAAGGAAAACATCTAAAAGAGAAAATGGAATATTTATAATGTTTTTTTCTTCTTTTTTTTTGCTTTTGGGTGTTACGTCTGATGTTGGCTGAAGTTGTCACGGCACCAGAGCTTTTATGTAAATGTAAGAGAATGGATGAGGGTAGGCTGGTCGGTGGGGCGCGCTAGCATGGCTAGCGTAGCTTTGTTTGTCAACTTTGATGTGGTCCTACATCGCGGGGCTGTGACGGGCTCTCTGCCCCCCTGCGGATATTTCTGGCCACTTTGATCTGCTGTTTACTTCCATTCGGCGGCTGCCTCTGTCCACACCCACGGCTATACCCCAATACCAGCCGTGTGTTTCAGACGAGCTGATCTGTAAACACACATTAGTTCGTAATTCGGAACACCATGTTGCCTTTGCATTACACACCAAATTGGTCATTTGCAATTAACATCAGATAAACTGTGCATACTATGCCTAAACACAAGGCGACTTTTAATCCTATGCAATGAATGGTTTAAAGGGAAACTCCATAGAAAACTCGTGCTGAATGGAATATCTTGCCCGATTCGATACATACTGATCTTCCCTGCATGCTTGCACTCACTCTGTGCGCAGCGGTACAGTGTCAGCATAGCTAAGCCCCATGGACGGGGGTGAAGTAAAAAAGCAACTAATCATGTTTAAATTCTGATTGTTACATGACCGAAGTTTGGTTGTGCAAAAAAACCCTGTTTTGCTTTATTAGCTATGCCAACAACGCTGTGCTGTGCGCCAGAGTGAGTGTTCGCACAGATAGGATTAGTCGGAAACTGGGTTGAAGAGATCGGAGGTAGACATTGCAGACAAGTCGTGCGGACGCTGCGGTAGGCACAGCGCCACTAACATGAATAGGGTCGTGTTAGGTGCGGTGTCCATAACCACTCGGCCAACGCGGACCCCCAGGGAAGAAAATATCTCTGTCGAATTCTCAATGGTGTTTTCCTTGAAACCACAAAAGGTTGAATGAAAATCATGTGCACATATGGTATTATTTTTTAATTATTTGGTATTACAAATACATTTTACACGTTTTAAAGTTAGGACTAGCTCGGTGCAGGAACAGCTTCTTCCTTGTAGCCGTCTCACTACTGAACTATGCCAGGAGTACCAGCTACTTTGCAGGTCTAGAGGGAGTGGGAAGTGCACCAAAACTCGCTAGGTGATCTTGTGTTTATCTTCATGGTACTCCTACAGTGGGCGCCTTGTGTTTCTCCCGCGACGCACATGCACCACCCACAGAAACTCATCATCGCAGTGCAATGAGTACTAAACTTTGCAGGTGTCCACCTTCATTAAATGATTTTGATATGTGCAGTCGTTGACGGATTGATCCCTGTTTTTAGTTGTGTCCACACGAATAAATCAACCACATGCACGCGCCTGCCTATAAATATCACCACCGCTTTACTTTCCGTTTCGCCGCCGTTTCCCTCGTTTGCGGTGTAACGGCAGCTCAGATAAGGTGTCCACGTAGAGGAAATGACCAGTCTTGACACAGGAATATGTCTAGAGGGTTCATTTATTAGGCTATACTGGACCTTAGCCGGGTATCGGCTAGCTAAGCTAAGCTATGAGCTAAGCAGGAAAACATGACCGAACACACACATGAGGAAGCACTGATTTATAGTCGATGGGAGGGGACATCCGATGATGTCACAGCTTGTAGCCAATCAGGACAATGGAGGTGTGACTCTACAAGTCACATATCCATAACAGTGGCCAGTGAGGACGAGTTGTTTGCAAGACATTCACGGAGTCAGTGTTGCCTTTTTCATCCTCAGGAACATGCACTCCCATCCCCATAATAAAATAATTTTCATGGCCTCAGAGACCATTAGGAACTAGGGCCTGGTTTATGACATTGCAATGAGCTTGGGAGACTGGGTTGCTGTGTAACTGTTGAGCTGCGCCACAGCTATTTTGTCAAACCTCATTGCCTTCAGCAATCTCCCCTTCCCCTCGCTAAAATTCGATGTGTTTTTCTCCGTTAAAGGAGTTTTCACATTGACATCATTTTAATCTAAAAGTCAATGTCTTTTCCTCCGTTAAAGGAGTTTTCACATTGACAACCTTTAATCTGATTTTATTACCTAAATATACGTCTATTATCCATAGGGACCGGCTCATCTAGCCAAGATTGAGACTGATTGAAAATCTCAATCTTCTCTTTCCTCCAGTCCTCTGTTAAAGGAGTACTGTTAATCAACCAAAATTAACTAACATCAACAACAAAAAATTCCAAAGCAGTAGTTATTTCTTCAACTAGGCCGAGATTGAGATTGAGTGAAAATTTCAATTCTCCTCTTCTCTCCAGTCCTCCGTTAAAGGAGTTCTGTCAAAACAAACCAACATTAACGATTTTCAAC
>OMKY01054321.1:0-11185 GCA_900302395.1 Bregmaceros cantori | reverse complement strand
CCGTGTTGTGGAGATTATTTTGTTACTATATATTATATCCACTGCAACGGGCACTCGCTCCGTGTTGTGGAGATTATTTTGTTAGTAAATGTCCACGGCAGCGCTTCGTACAACAACAACACGCATCGTACAACATGTTTCGTTCCGTGTCAGCGCTAGCACGGACTCACAGCACGCTGTGTCTTCAGCGGAGGAGGATTCCTCCGCTCCGGGCCAACACATACACAAACGTCCGTGTCCCAGGACGCTGCGGGGGCGCGGCGCGTCTCGCCCCGTGTCCGAGCGAACAGTCGAACACACAGACACTCATCACGCTGCAGCGACCCGCCGAACCAATTCTGTAGCGGGTTTTTGTGAGAGAATATGTTTAGAACGGCTGTATGTTTATTGTTTAAGTATCGATATTTGGCCTCAGCATATCGATAACGTACCGTAAGACGAAATATCACGATATATCGTAGTATCGAGATTTTGGCACACCCTTAGTACTCACCGGAGTGTTGAACACCTCATTGTAGCACACAGAGGAGCGAAGATACCAGCTGATGTTAAAAGCCTGACTTCCATCACACCCACCCGGCTCCTCCTCAACTGCAGTGTTAAAAGAAATATGTAGTTTACATTTCATAGAACATGGTTATGTGATCATATCAATGTTCTTATTCAAGAGTAACTACTTTTCCATGAGGGTTTTAGGGTTATTAGGAACTAGAGATGTCAAAATCCAGTTAATGCATCATTAAATTAATCATTAATGTTATTGGTTAATAAAACGATAAATAATGAACTCTTTTAAGACTCTCTTGGCAAAGTTGTGGGCAGGGCTCCGAGCCGGTTCAAGGAACGGAAACGAAAACCGAAAACGAACGGAAATTTACTGAATTTTACAAGGAGCAGCAATGGAAACGAAAAAAGATTTCTTCAACTGTTCCGGAACAGAAATGGAACATTATGAAATTCACAAAACCGGTTAAAAGCGTTTTTTTTACCGTTCTCTATATATTTTAACATATCCTATGTCTGGGAGACTATTTCCGTCCACTTTTACTGTCAGTCATCAAGCCCCATGTATCTGGGGCTCCATCTTGTGGACAGACGAGGAAGTGAATGTAATGGCGTTTTAAACCCGGATTCACGTTAACAGTGAATCAGTTGTACTGAAGTCCACCAAATATAATATGTATAAACTATATCTAAATGTAACATTGCACACTATAAGGAACTTTAACAACGAACAGAATTTTGCGTTCCGAACCGGTTCAGGACCAATATTTTGGTGGCGGAACGGTTCAGAGAACGAAAACGTTAAACATAAGCCTGCCTGAACCGTTCAGAACGGAACGTTTTCAAAATAATTTCGTTTTCAAGCCCTGGTTGTGGCTGTTGAATAATATGGTGCGGTATCAAGCAAGGCAGTACATATATGTTATCAACAACTTAAAAAGGTGGTAATAACGTTAATAATATTAAGGTTTTTCATTCCGTAATGCTCGTGAAGCTATTGGAAGATTATGGACAAACTATGAGCTCGAGTTTGTGCAACGTGCACCTGTGGATAAAATGTATTGTAGTACAAATCAAATTAAAATGTTGTTGATTGCTTAATCAATTATTGATTAATTATTGATAACCCTATTAGACACAAATGCTGAGGTGGAATCACAGTAATGATCAGTAAATAATTTGGTTCTAAGAGTGTTTCAGTTTATACTCCCATAGCTGAAATCTGATTCTAGGAAGGGAATAATCAGAGATGTGACCAAGTCCCTCTTTCAAGTCTCAAGTCTCAAGTCCTCCTTGGGCAAGTCAAGTCCCAAGTCAATTCCAAATCAAGTCATCATTAACATGCTGTCATTTTACCTCCAGAATCTGATTTTAATAAAGTAGCAAAAAAGCAAACAATGCCATTATAAAATTAAAACTATTGCTTGCTTTTGACTTTATTAAAATCAGATTCTAGAGCTAAAATGACAGCATGTTAATGATGACTTGACTTGGAGTTGACTTGGGACTTGACTTGACTTGCCCAAGAAGGACTTGAGACTTGAGAGGGACTTGGTCACATCTCTGGGAATAATTGACCGGTTCTCGCGTCACTCACAGGTCATGTAAATGGTGGTGTTGGCATAGAGGGTCCTCCGGAACACCACATCCTGGGACTGCAAGGACATGAAGAGAATTAAGAGAATCTGCACCGTTGTTAAAAGGCCGAAATCGCTCCCCATCCCCTACTGCCCACCCCCCCTATAGTGCACTCAACAACAACGGCCGAGATTTCGGACACTAGAGTTGGCGTCGTCAAAATTATCATAAAATATACTTATAAAAAATATAATTATAAAATTCAACAATAATCACACATATATTTTATAACGATTTGCCACAGTCAGTCGTTATTTACTTCCGCCGTGCCATTTTTTTTAAAAATTAGGTCATTCATCTCGCAATGCATTATGGGTTATATTGCTTCGTCTAGGGTACATCCGATGCTCACTACTTTTTTCGGACACCCCCTACAGAATGGCGTGTGCCCCATATAGGGAGCGATTTCGGACACAACCATTGGTTTTTTTGTCTGCATGGATGCAAAAAGAAATTTAAATTTTGAAGAAAAGTGTTCCACTTGGTATGGTTGTTCAACAGACCCAAAGCTATTGTAACGCAACCGCCCCTTCGTGGAGGAGCTGGGGAAGGAGGAACTCGGATCGACAATAACTGAGCCCAGCAATTGTCAAGCTTCGTTCTGACTCTTTATATAGAGGCGTGTAGTCACATGGAGGACCGTTGGCGGCCCAGAATGCACCGCGTGTGCATTCACTACACTATTTACATGTGCTTATTTGCCCAGATTGATAACTGGTTTGACTACTGTCCTTTAGAGGAGAGGATTATCTAAGCATGCGCTCTCTCAAAGTTGTCGTAGGGATGTTAGCATTGCAGAGGAATGAATAGGTGGCATAGTTCATATGGCAACAAGGGTCAGCCTCAAGATTTTAAGCAGAACCAAGATTACTAAGGATTTGAAGTAACAGTACCAGTACCCTGCAGAATTAAGATGGAATTGTAAAAGGAAACAACTCCTTTTGAGATCAAAGTTGCTTTAATGACGTTAAATAACATTCTATTTCAGGGGAAATTCAGACATGTTTGTGCACGATTGTGCATCTTTACATTAGAAGCTGTTGTTTAGAAATAAGTAACTCAAAATATTTGGTGGATCATGCACACATTTCTGAACTTGATATATTTTTTACAATAAATACATAAATGAAAAACATCAATACTGAATAGAAATAAAATGCATATTAAAGCTTTTATATTTATTAGACATGGGCTATATCTAATGCATGTGGTAGACCTCGGCGACTTGGTCATTTGAAAAGTGGATTTCAAACAATGTGAGTGAGCACCTTAGGATTAAACAGACGGATACTTCATTCATTGCCCATTGTAACCATTCTATTCTAGCAATAACCAATTGCACATATATTTTGTTTGTTTTTAAAAATAGTAATACATTTTTCGATGGACAGTCGCCTTGGTGCAACACCCATGTGCAAGGCACGTTCACCTGTTAAGACTTTGAAAGTTTGGGCATATAAAATGGATTGAATCCTCTCACAGACATGACTAGATGGTTCTATGACCCATAGAGAGATAGATATTGTAACGAAAGGCTGTCCCCTCGTGGAGGAGCTGGGAATAGAGGAACTCACATCGGCAATAGCTGAACTCAGCCATTGCCAAGGTTCGTTCGGACTCTATTTAAGGAGGCGTGTAGGCAGGTGGAGGACCGCCAACGGTGGCGGCCCAGAATGCACCGCGCGTGCATTCACTACAATATATAGATATATTGTAGCAAGTGGTCCATCACTGGCCAGGGACCGTCCTGCAATGACATAGAGCTGCTGATGGGTTGCATTTGGTCTATACGAGCTTCCCTCACATCTCATCATTCTGGTTTCTGCATTTTAATACACGGACACGCGAATGTATCAATGCGTGTATCCACACGGAAATAAATAGCGTATAGAATAAGATGCCTGCTTGCTGCTACCCGTGGGTCAGTTAGCCGGTGGAGCTAACAGCTGCTATACGTCACACAACACGGCTGACAGAGCTCCCGACCAACCGATGTTTCTCACCGAGTTGAGGTAGACTTTCCACACAGACACCTCCGCCGAGCGGGCAGTGCCGGCGAGAAGCACGCATGCCACGGACAATATTAAAACGTGCTTCGAGAAGCCCCGGCAGCCGCCCCGGTACATGTTCCGTCAGTAGGTCTATGGATCCGTCGCGCAGGTGACCGCCTCCGACACCGGGTTATTTATTTATATGACGTCACATGCCTGTCATCTGTCGGTTGGCGTTAGATCGGACGTCTACGGCGTTTAAATGTCCTGTGATGTGGTGTGCGACGTTCCGCTCGCACACCAAAATTTTTTTGGTGTACCTTTTTACTTTTGGAGTAAATTTTTCACAAGTTACTTTTCACTTTTACTCGAGTAAATTTGAGGTGAAAAATAAGTACTTTTCACTGAAATGTCAGTAAAAAGTACTAGTTACATTAACTTGGCCTTTAGCGACACCCGTTGGGAACTGTTGGGCTCTCGGACGCTCTCTCGGGTTCTTTCTCTGTCTCTCTCTCTCTCAGGCATTTTCTCTCTCTGTCTCTCTCTCTCTTGGGCTCTTTCTCTCTCTAATATTACACACATACACAAATTACTTGAATTACATACACTTGAAATTACATGAGGATATGAAAAGCAGGGTGATTTCTGGGAATCAATGAGGGGCATTCAATTACATTTTGAAAAGAGAATTTGTTCTAATTTATTTCATTTTTCTTTACTGAAAGTTACTCAGTACATTCACTACTTAAGTAAATTTTTGTGGAATACTTTTTTACTTTTACTTGAGTAACTATTTGGATGACTACTTTTGACTTTTACTTGAGTAATATTTTGCTGAGGTAACAACACTTTTACTTAAGTCATTTGTATGGCTTCTCTGCCCATATCTGGATTTAAGAGTAGCAAGCTAGGGTTAAGGTTGGGGGTTAAGGTTAGCCTAGGTTACGGTTAATGTTAGGGGTTCGAGTTAGGTTAGGTTAATAGTTAGGGGCTCGGGAGGGATTGGTCGTTTTGGATCGCACATTACATCATACGCCAGGGGTAACCGATTTAACGCCAACCACCATCTGTCATGCATCGAATTGAGCCTTCCGTTTTAATTTGACGTTTCACCGATCAACTCACATTTACAAAATGTTAAGTTAATAATGAATCACGAAGCAATACTAACACTGATCCACCATTACTACTTATACTCATTTTCGCTTCGTCTTTGCCTCTGCTTCCGGGTTCCGCCAAAGGAGGCGAGATTTCCGGTCACGGTTATGGCACCAGCGTTAATGTCACGTACGTTGTGAGGATATCCAATATATTTAGTATGCTATAAATCATGCGTATAGGTTTAAAATCGAATCGATTTATGTTTAATAAATCAGAATAATTGGGAACAAATCGTCTCATCTTTGGCTCGTCTCATCTTCCAACAATATTATCTGTGGCTGATGTTTAGAATGTGCGTGAATTTATTTTGGATGATTTCTGCTTAGTTCTTAATGAATTATCTTTAAAGTGTGACGGTTTTTGGAGGTGCTGCGTGATCAGCGTTTCTCCGTTTACCTTCCAATCAACTGAAGGCAACACACTGAACATAAAGACAGAACTTCCAGACTATATACAATCAAACTGTTCAAAAGTACATGCATTAAGCAAAGCTAAACGCTTGCCTTCATGAAGAACCTATGGTACAATATTTATTATAAAACTTAGACCATTTAGTGTCGAGGGAATGCATGATTGCAAGAGAAGTATGCGATTGCAATCGCATGTTAAAAATAAAAATAAAAACCTACCACCTACCTACTAGTACTTGCATAGTAGGTTTCTCCATTTCGATTCACGCGAGTTTTGTCATGTGACTTGCATGCCTAAAACTTCGGCAGGCAGTTTTAAGATTCGCCCAAAAAGGAATGCAAGAATGCATAACAATTCCAGTTGACCATAGCACAATTTGATTTTATTAGCATTCTTAAAACTCAAATATTTACATTCAAATGATTATGCTATTGAAATGAGGCATAATCACTAGATCTGGTTGAAGTAATTGAAATGCCATTCCACTTAAAAAAAAAAAAAAAAAAACGAAAATAAAAAAAACTTTAAAAAAAACATTAAAACAAAGTATCTAGCCTGCTAGTTAAGGTGGTGTACAGGCGCTTAACGCGATGAATGCACACAAGCTTTACTTCACATAAATCAGGGTGTGTTGTGTGTGCGATGGAAGGGAATCAGTGTGGCAATGGCTATGTTAAAAAAAAAGAATACTAACATCTGTACAGTTACACTAATCAAGGGAAGTGGGCAATGAAATGCACCAGTTCAAATAAAAACATTCAAGATCAGGAGTCAAGACAATTTGCAAGTATACTTCATCACTGAATGTAATCTAAACTGAATATTACTTGTACCAAGGCATCAGGTAGAAGAATATAGTTCATATATCGGTAATATCAATCTGGATGATTCAAATAAGTGATGCAAAATGAAAGGCAGACATTCATTTAGCCTTCACATCATGTTTTACAAAAGATTTCTCGTAATTAAATAATGCTGGTCTACTGGATTACTTATAATCTGCACCCGTCCTTCAAGTCCTATTAAACAATTATGAAAAACATGACACAACAAAAACGTGCTCAGCAAGAAACCCCCCCCCCCCCTCCCCACAATGCCCAGCTATGACGAGCAACGGCAAAATAAGAGTTATGCAACAAAGTTAAAGGAACGATGCCAGCTCAGTGAGACCACCTATGCACGCAGCCAGGATACGAGATTGATCTTGTATTAAATGCCTTCACGTGAATGGTGAAGGACAGAGTAAGCTGCTATGGCTAGACAGTTATGGTGGCAGTCCAAATGCACCCCGGGCCAGGTACAGAACAGCCCAGTCAACACTCCAAGATGGGGGCCTGTACAATGAACGCTTTCTAAGATGGTTAGGACAACTCTAGGAGGAGAAGGTAAATTAAGGCTCAGTGAGCGCTCTCTACTGAAGCAGAGCGTGAGCGAGACCTGGATTTGGAGCGGGATGATTTCTGAGCAGTTGGCGGGGAACGGGACTTGGACTTTGAGTGCGATTTGGAGCGGGCATTTGAACGAGATTTTGAACGGGACTTGGAGCGGGCGTTTGAGCGAGACTTTGAACGGGACTTGGAACGCGAGGCTGAACGGGCAACAGGCTTGGAACGAGATTTGGAGCGGGACCTGGAACGGGAGGTTGAACGCTTTGCTTGCTTTTCGTCCCTGGACTTTGAACGGGACCTGGAACGAGAAGGTGAGCGCTTGTCCGCCTTTCTCCGCTTGGAGGACCTCTCTGGCGTCCGGCTGAGGGAACGACGCCGGCTGCGACTGCGGGAGCGGCCATTGCGGGAGCGACTCCTGGACCGGGAGTAGCTGCGGGAGCGGCTTCGGCTACAGAGGGAGCAGATTGAAAAAAGTTAATCAGCTTTCTTTACTCACTTTCCCTACACACCATCATTTTGATGCCGTTTGCCAGAATGACAGCGCAGACAAAATTGTTTGCTATCAATAGGTCGCTCACCTTCTCCTGCGGTCCTCTGTCAGCTTGATCTTGCGACCGTTCAAGTCAGTGCCATCCAGCTTGGAGAGGGCGTTCTTCAGATCACTGCGACTGGCAAACTCCACCACTCTGGACAACAAGGGAAGGGCTTTGTGTCAAAGTTTGAGCCAACCAAAAACATACCAATAATCAAATTCATTATTTGGCTTCATCAGCCACCTATTAAATATTGAACTCTTCAATTTTTAGATGCAATTTGAACAGTATCAGTGCAAATTTCTTGTATGAAAGCTCCACCATCACCAGCCTGCAAGTGTTTGCCGGCATCAGGGGCCTGAAATCCATCATGCAATTCTGCCGACGGCCATCTAGTGTCAGTTTCTTTGACAGGCCGAAATGACTATAAAAGTTGGTAAAGTTGTCCACTACATCAACATACCCCTCGTTTGGGTTGGTTCTATGGGCATCCACAAAGGTGACTTCACCGGCTTTCCTCATCAGATCTTTCAGGTCCTGTTAAGTGACAAAAAGGAAATTCACATAGGCAACACAAATAAATGGGTTTGTCATTGTAGTCATATGCACCCCTACAAGAGTTTCATAGGTGAAAATAATCACACCCAAACAGTAAACTACAAGATCTTCCTGCCCTAGAGCACTTTGACTGTTGTACAAACACTGCATGGCGAGGTTGTGTGATCTACACGCCTGAAATTGTCACAAACATGCCATTATCCATGTCTGCGACCAACAGGGCTTAACATGGCTTCAGCATAATTGCTTGGTGAATGAACAAAAAACAAATTATGGGTTTTTGACAGCACAAAATTTGGTGTAACGCCAGTTGGAATCTATGCAGGTCCACCTGCATAGATTCCAACATTTGATAAAAAGTAAACATGTCATTCAACCAAAGTCAAGCATCAAGCCAACCTAAGTAGGCCTGACCTTCATCTAAGAAAGTATATTTCACTTCCATAATGAATAAATTGGCGGGAGACCGTCCCTCAATTTATTTAAATGGCCAATCAATCAAGTCAGTTGAAATTGTTCTCAGAAATTATTGGACATTTGTATGAACTTCATTATTTGAGACCCAGTGCAAATCTACAGTAATGGTCGATATGTAACAGATATGAAGATTAAAATAAAAAAAAAAAAATATATATATATATATAAAAATCGCATTTCAGTTTGATTGTGCATTTACGTTCTTTAGGCACACTTGTTGCTACTGCGGACGTTCAAGATTATAGCTAGAACTACCAGCAAGGTTGTTATAGGAACAGCTTGCAGTCAAGTGTGACTATGTCAAATGTATCCCAGTGCAGGATTTATCAGGTTCGTGGAAAGGCATACAACTTCAAAACTATCTCGTCCAAGCCAGAGTGGCCCAAATGTGGCATGCACTTACTTGAAAGGAATAGTTCACTTTTCCACTTATTCTACGGTGGTTTCAGTATAATGGTATCATTCAGTAGAATAGTGATCATTTTGTATGAAATAAGCACACCAAAACTAGGGATGCCATAGGATTATCACAGGTTAAATCAGGTCTAAGAATAATTTTACTTCATGTTACAAGTGGGTATTTCAGCACCGCCATACAAGTATGGGCTTCTTCCTCAATAGTATGTATAGACCCACCCGCTCAATCACAGGATTCTTGTATGCCACTTACCATGGTTCCACCCAGCGGTAGATTAAACCATAGAGCCAAGACTCCACATAGAAAACCAATGCAGTGTTAAGCCCCTCGAGAAACCACGATCACGGCCTTCGCCACGGACCAGAGGAGACGGAGAGAGCGACGACCCTGGCCGCTGCCGAGGACCCCGCCAGAGAGACGCACGGAGCAGGGGGGTGCCACCCCTGCCCCCGAACTCCACCGTCCATCCAACAGAAAAAGACCCAAACGGGACGAGGGGGGAGGAGAAGGTTACAGCAGGGGTGGGCGAAGGGGCGGCGAGGCCAGACCACCACAGAGCACGCCAGACCTCCGTTAAGCTACGCGTATCCTGCGCTAGACCACTTGCACACCGCTAGGTGGGCCCAGACTTTAGGCAGCAACTGCAACGTGTGAGGAGAGCACCACAATGGACAACTGTTGAGACATGACAGCAGGGGGTTGGGGGAGCTCTGCGGGCCCTCTCAAAAACAGTAGAGGGCCCTAAAGTCAACAACACATACTGAAATGTTCTTTTAGCAACTTAGTGAAGCCGTATTAACAGCCACTTCTGCCACAAAAATGGTTACTTTGGCATTTCAAAAACATTGTCTATAAGAAAAAAAAAACACAGTTAAGCTACCATCATGGGATTAAAGTGATAGAAAGTGACATGTTCATTGTTTTTAGCAACACCGCAAATGGTCTCACCTGCCAGCTGATGCGAGAGGATAGGTTCTCCACAATCAGCCTGTGATCCGTGCGCACGGGTGGCCCATACCTGCAAGGCAAAATCATGTTCGCACTTAGGGATACAATAATCAACGTGTTGGTTTGTGTATACAGGTTGAACGTGCTTATACAAAACCAACCTTTTCAGGTAGATTTACGGTGAAGATTTGGCATCGTTACCAACAAGATCTTTACATCCGTTCCGCATCATTGCATCTCCAGTCTTGGCAACAAAAGCTAGACATTGTTCAAAACATTGGCCGAGATTAAATTAATTAAATCACTTCTGGGGGGGAAAAAAAACGCTCTGTGCGGGTATCTCAAACTACGGTCAATGTGCGACACCTCACCTCTAAACGTTTCTAAAATAGACGTCGGCGCGGGTGAAGAGTGATGTGTCGTGTACAATGTAAGTGCAAGAGTCATACCTGGAACCAGCCCGGGACGAGCGCTGGAATCTGGGAGAAAAGCGATCTCTGCCATCTCTACCCCTTTTGCAGTGAGCTAGTTCAATGGTGACCCTGGAACAGGTTCAACAATGTTAAGAAATAGACTTTGGCGTCCATTTACATGTAATTTACATGTTGATGAATGTACACGGCCCCTGTTGAAATGAACAAATAAGAGGCGGTCGCTGATTAAAATAAATGTACAGGGTTTGGGGTCTGATAAGATTTATATTTTTAGGGAGCCAGATAAAAGTAAAAAGGCGCAGACGGGCAATTACTTTTATCTCTGTGTCTGCGTGCCTCCGAAATATGTAAATATACTGTAATTGTTCTTGTATAAACTGAAATTATATTAACCCAACTCACACAAGCAACCAGGGGCATACCCGGCAGTATAAATCAAAACATCCATTTGGTCCAGGCTTTAAATTGGTTAAAAAGGCTGCTAAAATTGCAATTGTGTAAGGGAAATCCATAGCCTGGCAAGCCAGACCCAATGCATCGTCCACGAATTGCACATCGCTAGACGCTGAATAGGGTCTGGGAAAGCTCATTGACCCATCGGCCACATAAATCCGAACCAATCAGCGCGGACGTGGGCGGAGTTGGTATGGGCGACACAAGACGGGGGCGGACTTGGTGTGGGAGCGAGCCCGCAACGCCTCGGGCATGTGTGTGGGTGTGTCTG
>OMKY01054307.1:5184-23649 GCA_900302395.1 Bregmaceros cantori | reverse complement strand
AGAACACTTCCATTTCTACCGTAGTACGTCTAGATTGCTAGAAATAGTACAGGACAATCATTTTTAACCATAGTATGCCAGGAATGTAGAATACTACAGGATGTGCCGGCTTGGTGGCGCTTTCAATACAATTAGAAAATGGTGCTCGCACCAACAAAATAATTGAAAAATCAATCAATAAATAAATAAAAAGGGTTAGTCAATATGTACCCAAGTACACGAGGGAATGCTAGAATACAACTGCATGGAAGACAGCATGCACACAGTGCCTCAGCAATAATTCACGACGGTGGACACCGAGTGTGTGACATTGTGTGTCACATGGTCATCCGACACCGCGGCGTTGACAGACCACAACCATCGGTGTCTGTTTTGGCGCCGAGCCCAGCCAGCAGGAATACAGTGACACTCGGTCACGTCGCCATAGCCAACATCCTGGCAGGTGCAATACGTTGAGGAAAAGACCCCGAGCCAATCCAATTTGCCCTAACTAAATCTTACAATTAAAGCCCTGTGTATAGAAATCACTGTCAACCAGCTGATGGGGCAGGATGAGCCCCAGATTGAGTAGGGGCAGGGTACGGTTGGCATTGTCGACGCTTGCATTGAGTCTGGGAAAATCAGGCTCACCGTCGGTATGGATTCAAACGGCCCAATCAGCGTGGACGTGGCGGGAGTTTGTATGGGCTACGTGAGATGTTGGCGGAGTTTGGTTCCCGACAGGCCTCATAAGCGTCTCCGTTGCCGGCAACGACGCTGGACGACAAGAGAAGACTACTGCTCTGTGATTGGTTTGCCCGATTCGAATATTTTAAAAGAATGCCCATCCTCTACTCTACGCAACTTGTCACACCTCCACACCGCTTGTCCCACCTACAGCATGGTGACTGGATAACAAGATTTGATTGACACCTTTTTTTTTCCTTCTTTTTTACATTTTCCGACCCAGATTTTTCAAGACCCAATACAAGCGATGTGCGATGCGCAGACAATGCGTTGGTTCTGGCTTGCCAGGCTAGCATTGCCAGGCAGCTCGACTGGTCAACTTCCCTCTGTGTGTTCCCCATTGTTGAGCACCAAAGATCACAAAATCAAAGCACGAGCTCTACGGAGCGGGCATTACTCTTCAGAAAATTCATACTGAAGTGTTTTTCACAGATCTTAGAGTTAATTCATAATACCACCTAATACCACACATCTTTGACCTGGCTTATAACTAGGATGTTACCGTTGTCGGTACATCATCCCATTGTACATCTTTGTTTTTATTTCCAGACCAGGTCCATATCGACAGGCATACACCACAAACAATACATCAACATCACAGGTATAGAGGAAATTATACAGTTGCAGAGACCGCTGCATCACCAGTGCCTCCAAAACGCACACTGGTACCTGTGCTATTGTATGTGTGTCTGTGTGAGTGTCTGTTTGCTTATATTGAGAGTCTGTGGGTAATGTTGTACTGTTCAATTTCTGTAATGCACCTCGTGTTGCTCTGCATGAAAGGTGTTACTATACGATAAACACATATTTATACAAACACACACACACACACACACACACACACACACACACAGAGGATTACCTGTTGAAGATGTCATCATCCTCGCCACCCCATCCCCAGTAGTTGTTGGGAAAGCCATTGATCTTCAGATATTGTTCCTTGCTCAGGGACGACACCCCTCCAAAGTACTGATAGTATGGTAACCTGGGAAATGACATGATGGGTGAGAACTAGCGTTAGTCCCAACACAGTGAAGAGTTACAACATAATATTGCATATTTTTGCAACAATGTAGGTGTTCAGTAGATGAGTCAGTCGATCAGTAAAGACCATTCTCTGTCTTCCCTCCCATCTTCATGGCACTCGCAACCTTCACAAGTGCACCCTCTACAAGCACACAGTTAAATGGTGGACTTAAGTGGTTATGGTTTAAAATAGAATTTCACAATATATGTTGCAAAAATAAAATGGTCCAATTAAGCACTAGTGGAAGGCTGGGAGCAATTGGTCCAAGCTTTTGAAATCCATTAAAAAAAAGTCTATAAAAAAAGGTATGTATTATGCAGCTCATATTCTTTAAGACGTTGTCATGAGATTCATTTTTTATTTTGAATGACATCTCATTATTTATCATTCAATTATTGCCAAAACAATTGCCAAAAAATGTGCAACTTGAAGATCATTTTACAAAGCATTGCAAAGAATTAGGAAATTTTAAACGAAGGAACATGTTTAGACTAGGGGTGCACCGATTATGTTTTTTTGCTCCCGATCCGATCGGCCGATCGCGATCTCCGGTACCGAGTCCCGATCCCCGATACATAGTCCTGATCCTGGAAAAATTAGTAGTACCCAAGCTATTTGGCACAATTTGTCAATTTCAATAATAGTCAAAGTAATGAACAATCATTTGGCATACTCCCGGACTTATTTACCGATTCTGATCGGGACAAAATCACGAGTCCCGATCCTTGGAAAAAAGTCTGATCGGCCACCGATCAACAATCTGAGGATCGGTGCACCACTAGTTTAGACATTTAAAAAAAAAATCTAGACAAGCTTTGGGGGTGGGAGTGGTGCGGAGGGGACGGGCAGGCGGGCGTGAGAAAGTGCGGAAAAGGAAGCGAACTCAACGCATGGTCACACTTTCACAGCCACCTTCCTCCCCCTGCCGAGCTTCCCTGCGTCATGTGACTTCCCATGTCATGGGATCAACAAAAGAAACGGTGAAAACAACATGGGTTGGGACCCAGCTGCACTCTGCACAGGGATTCCACTGAGATTAGTTATTGCTCAATGAAGGTCATATTTGTTATGCCTGACAAAACACATTCTCCTTTGTTCTCAAAGCATTTCGATGGCACCTCAATGATTATTCTTTTGTACTTTTGGTTAGGGCTGCAACTAACGATTATTTTGATAATTGATTAATCGCCCATTTTTCCTGACGATTAATCGGCTAATTTTTCAACTACAATTGGATCAATTAGCATGAATTACTATTCAACGTTTGCAATATTAATATTGCAAATGTTTTTTTCTACTTTCACTACCTCCACTCATTGCTAACATTTCGTTTTTTTTAGTGTTAGAGACTACTGTTCCATGCTAACATATTGGTTTATTTTAAGATTTCACCCGGGGCATCCAGCAAAACCGACAAGCTTCCCGCCCAAGCTTACATGTTGCCTTTATTGTATCAGGGCCATGACATTGGTAATGGAGACTGGCATTGGGAACAACAAATATTCAACACATTTGAACGTAAGTTGGGCCAAACAAGGAATCGATTAATCGCTGCCGATTAATCGATTATCAAATTAGTTGGTGTTTATGTCAATAATCGATTATCATCAATTAATCGATTAATTGGTTGCAGCTCTACTTTTATTTATTACCTGCACCGGGGCATAGCCGCGAAGCAGGTTATGTTTTTAGCCGTGTTGGTTTGTCCCCTCGGCAACTGAAAAGGTTGAGCACGGATCTGGATGGAATTTGAAGTTGTTGGAAATGACGAAAGAAAGAAATGATTTAATTTTGGTGCATTTCTGTAGCCTATAAGTAACATTGCTCTGCAGGAAAAGTGCTATATAAATAAAGTTTGGGGATCGTATCAAATCATTCTCCGTAGTGACGTCGCGTTCGGGATGTTTCAGAATTAAAACATGGCGGACACGCCGCCGACAGCAACTTAAGGTTGTCTGCTCCCCGACTTTGCATCAGCGTGTGTGGCGCAGCGGTGACATACTTCACTTTAACGACAACGTCCCATGTTCGAATCCCGTCACAACCATTACTTCGCGTCTTTTTTTCCAACCTGCAAATTGCACTTTTTTATTTTATTTTAGGTTAGACTAGGTTTAGGCGCAGATTTGCAATCTCTGTGTGCGTCTAGTTTAATCTGTATTAACATTTCTTTCTTTCTTTACTTTAGCGAGTTGCATCACAAGCGGTTCCAGAGCGAGTGACAGTTAACTTGAGTAGACACTGATTCACAAGTCCCATCACTGACTCACGTTCTGAACACACAGCATTTAAAATCAATATTTGCACAATGCGCCCACAACGTCACCAGGACTTTAAACAGCATTACATTTACCGGTAAGTGGAAGAGTAAACAAGCCCAAGAGTCAACCTATGTGCACATATACAATGGAAATTATCTGGTAAAGAGTCCCCTCTTATCCGTTCCAGAGGGCGTGTTTATACTGTGAAGTCTACCAAGAAAGTGTTTGGCACAAATACAAATCAGGGTGTGTAGGTCTGGGAGGTGCCTTGTAAATCACGTTGATTGTAGTCGTTAGATTTCTAGTCTTCTTAAAAGCAGGATATAATGCGGCACCAATATCACTTTACCACATGAATAACATTCAATCTTCTATTCAAACTTTCCAAGGGAGCCGTTTGAAATTACACTTCTCTTGTAGGGCTGCAAGTTAACGATTATTTTGATCATCGATTAATCAGCCTTTGTTTTACTGACGATTAATCAGATAATTTTACCTTGAAAATCGGAATGTTAAAAGTTTACAATATTAATACTGCAAACCTTTGTGGTTTCGCTATCACCTAGTATTGCTAACATTTTGACATTCCCATTACACTGGGATTGTCAACTGACAACAGATATTCAACATGTTTGAGCATGGGCCAAACAAGTAAACAATTAATCGCTGCCAATTAATCGATTATCAAATTAGTTGGCAATTATTTCAATAATCGGTTCTAGCTGTAATCTCTTGTGATTTCGAGATATAGAACACCGGCCCAAAGCTCTCTCCGTTATACATTAAACAGGAGCAGGGAAAGAAAGACGCAGACTGCACGGACCAGGCCATGGTTTCCAAATAAAATGGTACAAGTGTGTGTGTGTGTGTGTGTGTGTATGTGTGTAAATGCAATTCCCAACATGAACAACCATTAACGTGGTCATGCGGCGTAGCTGCATAAACCACAACATATCTAAGCTGTAACTGTTCTCCTAGACTAACTTGTCAATACAGGATCATGTCAATACCGGATCATGTGAATAAAGTAAACTGTTAGAGCAAGTCTAACTTAGTCGACAACATGCCTCCATCCACTGTCAGTATACAGGGTGGTGAAAAATTAAGTGCTATGCCAGTGTTATAGTCATGACGTATTCATTTTTCCAAAGGCTATAGCACATAACTATATAATGCCAATAAGGAATTGTATTATTCAGTCAACCAAATAACACAAAACCGAAATAAGCCAATCGAGGGGATGTAGGTCTAAATAATTGAATGTAAATACAACAGATATAGTTATGTAATGCAGAGCCCCTGCTCCCAAAGATGACCTTTTACTCTTGTTCTTGTATCCTTTGGATGTCCAAATAATGTGCAAATCGCATCTAATGTCTGTATGAGATTTCTTGTAGTTTTCTCGTGTTGTAGTTTAAGTGAGCTGCTGCTGTTTACCAATATTTGTGCGTTTCAGATGTTGCAAACAAGAAAGCACCATTGTTCCATAGAATTGAAGCCCTTTTAATAGGAAGTATGCTACTTTAAATAGTTATGAAAATGTGGTTCTGTTCTGTGTCAAGTTGTACAAATAGGCCGGAGGTTACTGAAAGGGGTGGCAGTCCGGCATCTGCTCCGTTCCCCGGCCCAATGGGTTTCTGACATTAGCCGCAGATAGCCCTGCTCTAGTGCCAATACCAAAGTATATTCCATCAGTATATTCCATATGCAGGTTCCCGGTCCTGGAGCAGCTACACATACCTGAAGCCAAACTTGTCCATGGAGACCGAGAGGTGCCTCGGCTGGTTGAAGCAGCCGTAGATGTTGCGGTCGTCCATGGGGATAAGGTCGACGTCGCTGAACACGAAGCAGCCATAGTCGTAATCCTTCAGGGCCTCTACGTACCCCACGTTGAGGAGCTTGGCACGGTTAAAGGTCTCTTCACCCGCCTAGACAAGAAACGCATGTCCAATTAAACATCCGATTGACAATTGATGACCGGTTAAAAATCAAGCATTTTGGAAGTCTTTGTAATGCGTTAGTGTGTCGGGCAGGGTGAGGGAGGAAGATTCGATTCAAAATAAACATCTGAAAATCTGAATTTAAAATAGGTTATCACATTGATAAATATGGTTTGTGAATTACATATTAATTCACAAGAAGGAACATTCAGATTTTACGCAGACAACCATGATAATGTGATGTGACAATTCTATATTTTCTATATTGTCATCAGCTCCTTGTCCAGAACGCATAGAGTATGATCAAGTGTGAATGTGCAGTTATATTTTTCTTTGAAAATCAATAGCAATGGTTTTACTCTTTGGCGCTGCCTAGCGGGTCCCCGGCCCTACGCACAGCGTGTGTGTGCTCAGCCACTGCCTCGTGAGAATGTTTTCGGGAACTAGAGGGGCCGAGCTCTCGCTGAGCTCACGGCATGTGTAAGGGAGGAAAGGAAAAGTGACTTTTCCGTTCTGCGTTTTTGTGCTCTGCTGTTCATGGCGAGCTTTTGGTGATTAGCAGTCTTGTACAGCTTGGAAATATATATATCACCTTGCTGCATTGATCTGGTGTCAAAAGAAAGAGAAAAGGACGCTGCTACATTTTACCCACGCGCTGACATGTTTGGCATTTGCACAGAAATCAAACTTGAAGTATTAATTTCATTTTATACACTACCTTTTCAAGAGTCTGCCGTTTTATTTTTATAAATGCATGCTGCGTTGTATTGCACTCTGTTGCAGATAAGGAGCACGCTATGCGCATTGCATTTCGTTGTTTTTTTCAAATCCTTTAACCCTTTACACATTTAACAGTATTTGTACAAGCGGGATAGAAAGCGTGGCTCATTGCCATGACCAGCAAAGACCAGTGCTTATTTGCAACTAGACTTGCATGACAGGCTAGTAAAGAGTAAAATCTTTCCCAACAGCTTGGTCGACACTGTTGAGTAAATTCATACCAATGTCAATGTGTAGAGTAAGTCGATTGAGCTTTTAAAATCAAGGTGTAGAGGTATCAAATTGCTCTTTGACTAAAAGGATGTCACACAACAGTGCGTTGAAATTGGCACAAAGTTAGGTTTATACTTGACTGGTTTCAACAATGTATGCAGGCAGACTACGGTCCACGCAGAGCTGCCAAACCTGATCTACGCCAACCTTGGCAAGTTCCTAAAGATGATTTCATGTCAGACCAGTTGTCTGCATGATTTCACACTCCACACCACCAGGGAAATGCAAATCTATTTCTATGGTAGCCAGTGAGTGATCCCCAACACGGCATTAGGAAAACTGCACTGGATTGTGTTGATATTATGTAAGGTGGTAGTGGTTTCATGAACACAAATTTGGAATTTGGAACTTTCACATTTAGGCATTTTATTAAAACCACTGGCAGTGGCTTCTTACCATACAGTGAGAAGTCTAATCTGCATGAAATAACACATTCATATGTGCCACACAAACATTTTTTGTTTAATCTTTATTGAGAGAGCTAGTGACAGGATTAAATCGGAAACTGGGATGAAGAGTCATGGGGAGACATTGCAGAAAAGCCGGACAGGGGATTTGAACCTGCGGCACTGCTCGACCTATGGTCTGGGGGACGCGCTCTCTACCCACTCGGCCACCGCACGCCCGTCCCCAAATGTTCAATTTTGAATCACATGCATATGGCTTTTATGATTCAGTCATATGGGAGGGGAGGCAATGACCTTACAAGCACATGTATGAAAACACATGGGGGTACGTTTGTGTTGTTGAAAAGAATGTTGAGGTTACCACTGGACAAGAAACTCTTACAGAACCTGCTTGTTAATGTATTGCACAACAAAGAATTAAAAGTATCCAACAAGCTGTAATGAATGCCTGGAATTCGGAAAGATGAATGGACACAAGTCACACAACTGGAATTGAAAATGTATTTGTAATTAGCTCAAAAGCGGACTGACTACTTTGCGGTGTATGCCAACTAATATAACTAATTATTGATCAACAGAAAATGTCCAATACGTAATACATTTTGTGAATGCTAAACGTATGTAAACTGAGACTGAATGTGGAGTCTTTTGTTTTTTTAATGTTGAAATGATGTCATCTAGCAGCGCATACATGTGTGATCATTAAATTAATTCGTTCCAACTTACCCTTCTGTGAGTTAAAAAAAAACAATTATTAGTTCATTATCAACCTCACAAGCTATTATTTTTACAAATGCCAAGCACAATGAAATGTATTTTAGTTTAGTGTTATTAAGATTACATACGTTACATCTTAAAAAAAAAAAAAAAAGCCCCAACATGGGCATGAATGGAAGCCACAGAGTCTAGATTCTAGAAACGCCACAAAATGTCTGCTTTCTATTAGACAAACTACCTAAAAGAATGCAAGTGGACCCACTACAATGTGACTCAGTGCTGGGGGATTAAGCATCTGTTGAAAAGCAGCTAACAGAAAGAGAGCTGAACAGGAATGCTGGATAGTTGTCTGTTCAGTTTAAAAAAAAAAAAAAAATGGTTGACCATGATTAAACAATCATTTTCTTCTGAGAGTTCACTTGATACAGTCCAAATATAGCTGCTGATAAATCCCAAGAATATATTAATTTGTTCCCCGCTTGTTCCATTCAAAAAAAAAAAAAAAAAAAAAAATGTCTGGATGAGAACTATCCTGTGAACGATGTCTGCAGAAGCCCGCAATGGAAGATTAAGCCACATATTCATTTCTGTATGACATCCAGGATGTGAACAGCACGAATTAGGCAGAATTCCCCATAAAATTTTCAACATACCCAAAAAAAAGAAATCGCACATTACCGGGAAGATAATGGGACTCCTTGCTATAGGCGGAGAGCGAAAGCAGATGCTGGCTCCCATCCGAGAAGGCAGCAGAATTCGGCCGTGCGCACACCTGCTATGCAACAGGGTGGTGGGGTAAGGTGACGGTTTGAGGAGTGGGGTGGGGAGGTGGATTAAGGAAATAAATAAAAAATAAATAAAAGTAGGTATACTGTATGTTCCGTTTGTATTTTGGTAAATCAAAGCATTGAATTATGGAGAATACACAACAGCCGCTTTAACCTGCCATTTAGCAAGGTAGCTAGATTAGGAAAAAAAAATAAAGGAAAGGAAACTGGATGATGAAATCAAGGAACAGGAAAAGGAAGGGAGACAAAAGCAGAGAGAGGAAGAACTGTGAGCGAACAATAGTGAAGTGCTGTAGCTGTGATAATGCAGGGGAAGGACCTTCAAACCCACGGATTTATCTCAGGATAAATGAGCAGACTTCAACCACGAGTCTGGCAACAGGGAGGAGTTCCGGGTGCTCAAAAAGCATGAGCATAATTTTTGGTCAACAGTTTTGAGGACGGAAGTATAGCTGTAGGACACATTTTACATTTTTATTGATTGCAAAAATAGATTTGATTTTCAAAACCAAACCTGCCCACCCGTTGGAATATGTAATTTCTTTAGTGCTTCAACCGCAACCCAGGCAAATTTTCCCCCATATTAGCGGGCCGATCAGTGGTGCCGCTCAGCCGCAATCCACGCATCTCTAATAGTAGGTAGAGGGCGTGGGGTGAGGAGGGGTTATGTTCGGAAATGAGTTTGAAGCTCATTTGCAAATCACAGATAATGTTTTGTAATTCTAAGCCTACAAGGTATGCCAGTTTGCATTGCGCTTAGCGCTTCGAGGTCTTTTCGAATTGGGATTAACACAATTATCAGAGCTTCAGTCGGACACTGAAACCTGTCATACCGCGACATTAACAATTCAACTTTGTTCATGTTATGAGGATCATTTATGAATTTCATCATCATCAAAAAAAACAAACAACATCCATTTACAGAGGCTCTTAGGATATGGGTGGCAGTGAAGTTCTGTGTGGTCACAAAACATCCAGATTTACACACAAATTAAGTTTAATTTCTGCAACGTGCATTGCTAATCCTGCTGCGCCTGAGGCATTGATTGTCAAGGAGCTGCAGTCGCAATTGCTGAAAGCAAATCCATGCAGCATCCATGGTGTCGGGTCAACAGCCCGTCATTTGGCACGATTTGACACATGCACATCACGTAGCATTCATATTTGGGAGGAAAACCTTTTGTGGTAAATATAGAAGCTTAGTGTATTGTGCTGCCCAGTAGCTCAGTTGGTTAGGCAGAGCGCTGGAAAGCACACATATGCCTCAATGGCGCGGTGAGTCGGTGGTTCGAATCTCACCACCGACGCATTTCCTACACGTCTGCCCCCCCCCCATCCTCACCTGTTTCCGATAACCCTAATAAATAAAGCTTGGAAAAAACAGCCTGAATGGGCTAGAAAAAAATAAGAAGCTTTGTGTATTGTGCGACCTAACGGAAATCAGAGAACCAATGTCTCAAAAAAGAAAAAAAAAGATTACGATCAGTGATCCAAGATATCTATCCTGTTGCACAAACAGTTTGCAGCAATAATAAAAAAATCCATACGCCATAGTTCACCATATTGTGTATAATACGTTTTTGCCAGACACTTGCTGCAATTAAGACACTTGTAAAAGAAAATTGGTCTTTTACGACCTGCCGGCAGTGATAACATTAATGTTTGTTATCAGGCCATGCTTTATTGACAGTGCTTTCAAGTGGCTACTGTTTACACTAGGGGAGTGTTTAGATAGTTATTATAGTGTACACCTTTAAGAACCCAGAGTTCTCCCTCCACTCCCTATATCCTCAAGGCATGTACGTCACGTAGACTGTCCGAGTCAGGATTTGAACCACCCAACATTTCCGGTCTTCAGCCTTTCAGAATGTAACCCTCCGAACACTGGAATGGCCGTTCTCCCAACTGAGTTATTGCCAGCTTTATTTTAGTCATTTTGTGTGCCACTGCCAAATGTTGCAATTAAACCCAAACGAACACTTATAATAAAAAAAAAGAACAGAGTAGTGACATGGCCCCTCTCGGACTCGGAACTTCATGTCAAACGAACCTCCCGGTCCCAAAACGGAGCGATCCAGATGTGAGGAATGATGTAGTGCACGCCCCTCCAACATTGTGTCAACGTGGCTCAGTGTGAGCCCCCCCCCCATGTGTCGTCTCTGATCTCCAACAGAAGGCGCCACAGGCCGCTCGTGAATGGCCTGTTTTCTGGACCAAGGAATGTACAGCATGGGAACACATGTGCGTGCTCAACTGATGAAACGCATCCGTTTTTAAAAACATTCATTACCATCGTCATATGTTTCTATGGTAGTAAATATGTCAGAGTCGTCATACTGGCAACATGTCATCCATCTGTGCAGGGTAGGGAAGAGGTTACTTTTGGATTAGTTTTCAGAAAAGGCTTGAATCAAATATTTAATTTTTGATTTTGTATAAACTGCAGCTGCTCAACTCTAGCCTAAAATCACTTTAGACTTAATAACTTAAAACAAACAACTGTTGGCACACATGAAGTTACATGTTGAAATAATTTGATTAAATCTTAAAAAGTAATCCACAAGTAATCCAAAATTGGATTACTTAAAATAATCATAAATCAAATAACAGAGCAAATTATTTAATTTGTTTATTTGCTATAAATGTATTTAATTCAGGACTACAGCTTGAACAACTAGATCATAGAGAATCATTTTAGAATGTTTTTGATTGATGAATTTTTCTAAAAAGTAATCCAAAAGGTATCTTCCCAATTGCGTAATAGGGAAGTCGAGGTTTTACAGTGTACCTGGTTGATGACATATACTCCATAATCCAGCTGCTGGCGCTGTAGGATCGGATGTAGGTAGTAAAGCCAGTATTTCAGATGCTCCTCTCTGTTGCGGAACGGGATGATGATGGCCACCTTATGCCGGGCCACACAGTCTTCGGGTCGTGCCCGCCCCCCGGGTCCCACTTTAGGATTCTCCTTCATTGTGAGGTCTAGCGACACTGGGATGTTGAACTCCACACGCAGTGGGCCCACTGGACACAGGAGAGAAACACCGGTTAATGTTGGTGTGTTCCAATTTGTGTACTTCCGAAAGCAAAGTAGACTTTGTTCGTTGTATCTACATTGCACACCAAATGAATAGCGTGCAAATTTAAGAACGCTATGTTCCAAAATGAATGCACCGTGGTGAACTTACGAGAAATAACAATCACGCACTTCTTTCACATCACGCTGTCCACCAAGATAACACAGACTTGTAAGAAAAAAGACAAAAAAAAACGACTGTCAGCAGCAAGATAAACTGAATAGGACTTTGATGGAAACTTCCATGTTTATGCCGCACAACAGTGCCTGCACCCACCGCTGCGGCAGCCTATTTGGTCTCCATTTTTTTAGTTTTCAAAATTTTGCTAGAGTGGTCCCGCCCCTTCCGCTACATAGTACGAAAGGCCACCAATGAGTGAGAGACGTGTCCCATCGACACATTTCGTTAATATGGCAAGGAACTGTATTATACACAAGTATTCAAAGTGCAAATTGGAACAGACTGCAGGTGTGTAGTAGAATATCTTGGATCTTCCACATAATGGAATAGAATAATGAGTGTGGCGATCCAAGTGTTCCTTTTATTGCTTGTACAACTCCATGAAGACACTTATAGGATCATCCCCACTGTACAGAATTCACTATGTGACATGGAACATGGCCCCTAAGCGCCGATGAGTTGCAAATGGGAGATCACATGGTAGCGCACAATACAACAATTCACAAGACACTGCCTTCTCCACTCAACAGATTTTTTGGATAGATTTGTAACCATTTAACTAGTTAAACCAAAGCCAATTTAAGGTTGTCTATGTGAAAACTCCTAGACATTGGCTGTGTCCGAAATCGCTCCCTATCCCCTATATAGTGCACTATATGGGGCGCACGCCATTTTGTAGGGGTGTCCGAATTCTCCGTGTACCCTATATAGTGCACTGAAAGTATCCCACAATGCTCCGCAAAAAGTAGTGAGCATCAGATGTGTGTAGTGAGCATCAGGGGCGCAATATAACCCATAATGCATTGCAAGACATTTTAAAAATAACCTAAACTTCACAAAAACGGTGCGGCGGGATCAAATAGCGACCGACCATGGCAAATTGTATTTGTGATGATTTTTGAATTGTATAATTATATTTTTTTCAAAGGCAAGTGGAGAGAGAGAGCGACATACGACAGCATCCAGGCCGGAGGCGTGCCGAAAGGGCCCGCCCAATACCAGACGCACACCAGCAAGACCAAAAACATGAACCTCGGTCCACAACCAGCCACAAAAACAGAACACCCCATCACCCAACGACAACACAGCACCACCGGGCAATCAAGAAGCATTGATGGCTGCATGGAACACTCTGTACGGAATGTATATTGGCAATTTTGAAACAAATGAGAAGCACCTATGGTTCCAAGCTGAAACACTAAAAAAGGAATGTCAACACACTGGAGAGAGTTTGTTGCAAATGTAAACCCTTATAAACACACAGACTAATGCGCAAAAGCTTTTAGAAGAGCTGTGTTTATCTTTGTGTGGCCAAAGGCTGTGCAGGCTTGTTGCATTTGGCACATTTCTAAGAGACTGCTGTTTTTTGTTATTGTAGCCCGACATGATTCGTCACCGGCCACTTTGCCGCTAGTTCAAAATCCAAGGGTGCATCCTTTAGGTCCATAAGTAATAACTTTATCATCTGCATCACGATGTTGAACCGAGCGGCAAAGTGCAACTGCCTTGATATTGTATTCAGTTAAAAGTTATTGTAAAACGTGTTTGTGCAGTAAACCAAGTCAATTCCTATGTCAACAGGATGGTGTAACTGACACATTTACAGCAGAGTAGCCACATATAAATAAATGGGAACTCTTCAGTTAAGACCAATCAAAAGCAGATATCCAAAATTCTAGAGTCATATAAAGGCCTCCCAAATTGCCTAAATTGGCCCACGTTTCTTTTACCATCTACTAATACTCTGAGGCAGATAACCGTAAAAATGGCATGACACAATCTACAAATCTTCAGGACTCGACCTAGCGTCCCTAACCAGAACTGGCATAAGGGAATCCATGGCAGGGGGGGGTGATTTCATACATGTACTCATTTGACTCAGTTTTAATAGAGCAAACACATTGGTTTAACAGCTTGTCACCTATGCTAATTTCGTTTCAGTATTTGAACTTAATGTTTGCATTGCGTGTCTCCATGTGCCACATCACTATAATGTGGCATTACTCATCCATCTGTCTACACAGACTGTTCTACTGGATCCGGCTGCGCAGTCAAGCAAAGGACAAATGTAAATTGCCAAAGGGCATGATTTGTTTGCAGGATTACGCTTTTGCGGTTTTACAGAACTAACATTACTCCTCTCAGCCTGTACACTCACGTAAACAATGGCATCAACGAGGACTAAAATTCAAACTGAGGATAGTAAAAGTTTAAACTAGAAGCTCCTAGAGATTGCAAACCTGTGTCTAACCCCCACACCTAACCCCTAAACCTAGTCTAACCTAAAAAAAAAAAGGAAAAAAAAAGCAAAGTGTTTGCGACGGGATACCACCTTGGGACGTTGTCATTAAAGTAGAGTACATTATCGCTGCACTAGACAAGCTGATGCAGAGAAGGGGAGCAGACAACCTTTAGTTACTGTCGGCAGTGGGTCCGGCATGTTTTAATTCTGAAACATCCTGAACACGATCGGAAACGTTCCGAAATGGCACCGCCGGTCAAAAATGTCATCGCCCGTTTGGGAGACTAAATGCGGCTCCGGCACAGCTGCGGGAGACACGTGTAACGTCAGTACGGAGAGCCACGTGAGCGGGGAGATGGCGTTCGTTCACCCGTTAATATCAAATCAAACTTTATTTATGTAGCAATTTTCATGCAGAGCAATGTTACTTATAGGCTACAGAAATGCACCAAAATTGAATCACCTCTTTCTTTCGTCATTTCCAATAGGGATGCACCGATACCATTTTTTTGAAAACCGATACGAGTACTTTAATTTCAGTACTCGCCGATACCGAGTACTACCGATACCGAAAAAAAATTAAGTCTTTGTATTAGGGGTGGGCATTCGGTTAAAATTTCTTCTACAAGAGGTCTGGCTATGTGTGCACGCCATGCACACATAGTGTGAACGATTCGTTTCTGAATACACGTCGTAGGACTTAGCCGAGAGCGGCTAAAAACATGGTTGTCGGGTGTCTCATCTCTCCCAACTTGTACAGTTGGAACAAGTTTGAAAATAGTTTGTAACGCTTTTAATGTATCGTGTTGGACTACGATCACGCCCCACTATCATCACAACCTCGTTTTAGCTCATTTAACACGCAACCGGGAGTATCGAGATGGCGCTACGGTGTTGTGGTGCCATGTCTGCACGGCTAGCAGCAGCCGTGCAGCATAGCATAAGCACCCGCGGTCCGTGGAACACCGGCATGCAGCGCAGACATGCCTCAAACTCAAGACGCGGACGGATGGAAAGGGGGTCGAGAGCAGCAGATAGTGGACGGAGGACGATCCCCGGACAACACCCATAACCAACGAATGCGGAGACCCCGGCTCGTTCTCCGCCGCCGCCCCCCGAACGAGCTGACCACAACACGGCCACACCAATGCGGCACCTATTTTACAACACGGAAGCTATAGCAGTGAAAATTATGCTTAAAACTATATTTCATTTCATTTAATAAATAATCCACGCATCTATCTAATGACATGTTGCCCCCAACTGCCCAAATGATGCATCGTACAGGCGCACAGACATAAATGACTAATGGCGCATGCAGCGCGAGTCCCCGTCTTCCGGAGGTGGTATCGGTTCATGGTATTACTGATTGACGAGTACGAGTAGAGTACTCAAGTTGGTATCAGGGCCGATGCCCAATACCGGTATCGGTGCATCCCTAATTTCCAACAACTCTGGAAAATTGCATCCAGGTCCGTGCTCAACATTTTCAGTTATCGAGTTAACATGCGCTCCGCAGGTTCCGCACCCGGCACAGGTAATTAAGCATTCCAAGCAAGTGTTCTAAGCAGTAGGGTATAGTACCACGTACGACAGACTTTTGCATGAACAAATTCAACATAAAAGTAAATTTGATGGCTTAATTCCATTCCATCCAGTGGATATTGAGATTACTCAACGCTCGAAAATGAAGATATTTCGTTACGTGCAGTATATGAATGTGAGGGGGACGCAATCCCACAGTGCTGCGTGTGCTGTGATCTTAAGCTACCGCAGCAAGACTATTGTATCGGCTGCTTTGGTGCAGCGTCTTTAACCGCTACGCCACAGGGCCAGACCCTTTCTACAGCACAACATTTTAATGACCAGAATTTAAACATCCAGAATGATCCAGCCATATTACACTGCAGCTGCCCTCCCCATCACACACAACTACGGTGTGCTTGGATGCCAGTTAATTTTGTAGATCGTGCAAACTGTTTGTGCCATTTGTTGCAGTGAGCAGGCACTGGCAGTTTAAATAGTTTCCCCTGGCTGTGCTGCCAGCAACAGTCACCAAGCAAAGTTTGGTCACACACACACCCACCACTGTGAAGAACGACAAACAATGCATTCCCTTTACCCGGCAATAAGGTCTTGATTCTTAATATTATAGTCTGATAAGAGATACGAATTGCAGTAACTCACAACTGCTCATCCTTAGTATATTCAACTTCTCATTAAACAAAATAAGGTTCCGACGCCATAGATGGTTGCACAACACTAGTCTAGACTCTACAGCAGGGCTGAGGCCCATTAAATAATTCTGAGAAAGTGTTTTTTTTTACCCCAACAAAATGTGTGGTACTTTAAGTGAGCTGCTGCCGTTTACTACTATTTGTGTGTTTCAGATGTTACTTGTTACAAACAACAAGAAAGCACCATTGTTCAATAGAATTGAAGCCCTTTTAAAAGGAGAGTATGCTAATTTAAATAAAAGTTATGAAAATGTGGTTTTGCGTTGTGTCAAGTTGTACAAATAGGCCAGAGGTTACTGAAGGGGGTGGCAGTCCGGCATCTGCTCCGGCCCCTGGCCCAATGGGTTTCTGACAATGTGGCCCTCTGAGCAAAGTAATTGAATAGCCCTGCTCTACAGAGTAATTCAGCCAGACAATTTTTAAAACTCACTAGGGACAAAAGCTTTTTTTTTTTTTTTAAGTTATTTTCTCCGGCGTCAGCGCCGTTTTTCCATCTTCATTGACATTGCAGACAAGTCGACGAGCGGAGTCGAACTCGCGACACTGCGGATGCTGCGGTAGACACAGCGCCACTAACATGAATGGGGCCGCGTTAGGTGCGGTGTCCATACCCACTCGGCCAACGCGGACCCCACAAAAGCTATTTTTACCAAACAAGTAAAAATGCTTCATTTGGCCTAGGGCTGCTCAATATGGACTTGGTTTTGATGAAAATAAAAGTCAATCCTAGCTGTACGGTTTTGACTATAAATAACCCCTGCGTGAGACAGGAAATTGGAATCTGACTAAGTTAACATTCCCTGTGCATTTAGCATGACAATTCCAATGCTTCAATATTAAAACTAGAAGCACTCAGAAATTGCACACCTGCGCCATAGTGTTACAAAAAATGTAGTACTTTTAGTGCTAGAGGTATGTGTGGCAAGCTACGGAGAATGGGGATCGTTCACCCATTAATAATGAAGTATGACTATTATGTTACTGATAGGCTAAAGAAATACAACAAAATGTAATCACAAATTCTTTCTTTCGTCATTTCCAACAACTCTGCAAAATTTCATCCAGCTCAGTGCTCAACTTTTTCAGTTATCCAGGGGACAAACAAACGCAACCAAAAACCTGCTCCGCGGCTCCACCCGGCGCAGGTAATTAATGTAAAGCGAGCAGGTCTCTCACCACAGACAGAAATGTATATATCTCGTGAGCCTTGCTGTACTTTTGAGTATTTAAAAGTGACCAAAAGATTCCCCTCGCTGAAAAGTTTGGTTACTACCGAAATTGCACTACGAATGAATTAATGATTTATTTTCATTTTATTTTAGGAAAGTACAAAATCATACATTTCAGCATGACATATGAGAAGATGGTTGTACAAGACAGGCTTAGCAGGGCTGTCATATTTCACCCGGATGTCCGATTAAAACAAGTTAAAAGAGGTTAAAACAGGTTGCTAGAGGCCAGCTGAGCCATGAAGTTATGGAGACTATGTATCAAAAAAGGTGATGGGGGCAGGGCTGGAAAACAAAATTATTTTTAAAGCGTTCCGATCCGAACTTTTAAGGCAGGTCTATATTCAACGTTTTCGTTCTCAGAACCGTTCAGCCACCAAAATATTGTTCCATCAAACATTTCATTCATTCTTTAAGTTTCTTATATTGTGCAATGTTAAGTTTAGATATAGTTTTTATACAAAATATATTTGGTGGACTTTCAAACTTCAGCGCAACTGTATTAATATGAAAACCAGGTTTAAAACGCCATTACATTCACTTCCTCGTCTGCCACAAGATGGAGCCCCAGATACATGGGG
>OMKY01054248.1:0-10587 GCA_900302395.1 Bregmaceros cantori | reverse complement strand
AGCTGATATGAGCTACTGCTCAGAAGTTGTAAATGTAAATAAAACTTTGACCTGCTGGTGGAACTAGAGCTTTTGAGCTGGGGTCTTGCTATTTGCTGTGATGTGTTAATACATAGGCATGAAGGGGTGTGTACATTTGCAGAACATTCCAACAGGCGGCTGCCGAGATATGACCTGACTTTCTGTTTAGCGAGGTTTACGCCAAATTTGATTGGCTCTCACGGCTGAACGATTGAAAATATCAAAAAACGGTTAAAGAGTTTTGTGAGGGTTCGTCCAGAGATGCTATATGGCAATTTTCAGAGTGAAAACTGAGCAGAAGGTTCGAAAGTTACAGGCAGAAATGTATGTGCAATTATCTGCAATTTGGCCCGTTGGTGGCGCTATAGAGTTGGGGCTGGAGACCTGGAAATTGTAATCAGCCAACGTTCCACTGAAAGCAAAACACCCCTGGAAATGCATAAAGGAATAGCCGAGTAGAAACATATATCTTGCCTACGTGCGTGCACTCTCTCTGGTGCCAGCAAGTCTCTGATAGCATAGCTTAGTCCCACAGACCCAACAGGGTTGAAGACATACGCAACTAACAGAGTCAGGCAGACAGTCATATACCATCAAGAGTTCAAGAAGTATCTCTACGTTTTCTTTCCCCTTTTTGACCCCCTTTTTGGATATTGTGTAATATGATATTCTGGTAGGAATGATGTATTCCTCGAATGTGTAATCCTTCATTATCATT
The DNA here is from genome assembly GCA_900302395.1 of Bregmaceros cantori. Lineage (NCBI taxonomy): Eukaryota > Metazoa > Chordata > Actinopteri > Gadiformes > Bregmacerotidae > Bregmaceros > Bregmaceros cantori. The sequence goes on along the minus strand of OMKY01054248.1, from coordinate 9,848 downwards.
GTTTGTGAGACAGACTAAGCCGTCATTGTGATGTAATCAGACACACAGATTTAACTGGTGGTTTCATCAAATGGTCCACACACTTTTTCCTTTAGTGGTTGACCATCATGCAAATTCCAGGAATCGTTTGGGATGAAAACAACATCCAATCCAAAGACACTATGGTCATTGTGCCTTTTAAGTCAGAGTTCTGAAATGGCACAAAGTCAGGATGTCAATGATTCTTCAATAATCGGTTGATGCATGCTGCATCAACTAAGAAGAACTGTTTCCTTTTGCCTATAATATGCGCGTTAGATAATGAAAACTCACAATAGAAGAACATTGTCACCATTTTAATTTTTGTTGAGAACATATTTGGTCGTGCAGGTTAAAAGTCTGCCTTGCATGGTCCGGCACCATATTACCTATGCCATACCAGCACCAAGGAAGTCCAGGTGTGGTTATTGGTTAATCGATTGTTAACTAGTTAACTAACCAGTCAGTACCCCTGGCCAAGGCACTGGCTCAGAATCCGAAGTTGGCGCCCACCGCTCCTCAGGGATGAGTTAAATGTGGATGACGAATTTCACTGAACATGTATGTATGTATGTATGTGTGTATGTATGTATGTGTGTGTGTGTGTGTGTGTGTGTGTGTGTGTGTGACTAAATAATGTGCCTTTGTAGAGGTATGTGTGTAATGAGTAACACAGCCTCGAGCATAAAGCTCTTTATTCTTCAAGCAGCAAAGTAGAAAGAGAATGAACACTGAACTCCCTGGTGCCTTGAGCCGACAGCCCAGGGGGGTGTGTACATGACATCACAATGCAGTTACAATCACAGACACAGCAGTTACCACCAGCCAAATATGGGCGTGCATGTGATGGTCATAGAATGTCACAGTGTCCACAGTGTGTATAAAATTTCCCCAGAAATGCAAACTGCTACACCTTTAGCTTTACCTTGAATCGATCACATTAAATGTTCTTTTGAGATGAGTGTGCTAACCTCAGCGTGTGTGTAGGAGTTCTCTCGGTTCCACCCGACCATCCAGCCCATGTTGGACGGCATCCTGAACAACAGGAAGGAGTGGAACGCTAAGAAGGAGGAGTACGAGGCTGGCCTGGCTGCCCTGGAGGAGGCCAAGGCCGCCAAGGCTGGTGGAGGACAGAAAGGTAAGAAGCAACATAACGGATGTGAAGTGTGCGCAGTGATTGAAGCCACAGTAAAAGGCTGGTATTTTACACTGGAATACTTGACTTACTACACAACTAAATACTGAATGCTAACTTCCATAATGCGTTGGTTAGTGTTAGATGTAGTGTGATCCCCAAAACGATCAATCCCTCCGAAAACCTAGCCCCTAACTCTAACCCTAACCTTCTAACCTCCTACCACATACCCCTAACCTAACCCTAACCTTAACCCTAGTCTCTTACTCCTAAATCTAACCTACACATCACAGGGCATTTCAATTCTTCTGTAGTACTGCTCCGCTGTGTCATTTTCTTTGTTTTGGAACTGAACCGTTGCCTAACTTTCTGTCACAGGGCCTTCCAACAACGTGGGAGGTGGAGGATCCAAGACGTGCACAGTGAGCTAAAGGCTGCAGTACCGTGCGAGACATGAGGCATTTGTCCTTTAGTGGAGAAGGGCCACGACGCCTCAGAAACTCTCCCAGGGTTGATTCTTTGTCAGGCATGTGAAGATTGAAGTGCGTTACATGCCGCTCGGCCCGATTCTCTTGCGGCGGCGGACAGAGTCTATATATGAAACGACCATGTGTTTTCTGCATTGCCTACTGCGGTGATGAGAGTAGGCCTCCTTTCCTGTTGAGAGTGGGATTGTACATTCTCTCCAACTCCCAGCCTGAACGGGATTCAAACATCAAGTAGTTATGAATCAGTAGATGCCATACTGTGTTCCATTCCACAATTATTGGCATTGTGTTAAAAACTCAACAAATCCAATGATATGACCATGCAAGAGCGATGACGTAAATTAACAGTGTCTGCTCTAGTGGAGAATGTTACTGTTGAGTGCACTATAAATCAGTGCACTATGTAGTGAGTGAAGTGAATGAGTAACCAGTTTTGGACATGGCCTCGGCCTACGCTGCAATCGAAGCGGTGTCCTCTATGTCCGTAGAGTTCACACATGGTTTGTGCGCTGTTCATTATAAGACTGCAACGCAGGTTATGACAATGTAAATGAAATCTTTCCGTGATTTTGACTTTTCCAATCTCCTAAGAAATAGAGCTCGTCTTTTCTTTATTATAAGCTTATGTTTGGATGTCATTTTTACAGAATAACTGGTGGATCTTGTTAATGAAATACTTGAAAGCATTCATGCATATGGTCACATGGACGTTTCAGCCACTTCTGACACCAATGACATGGACATTAAATCACATCAATTACCCAGTCGGTGAGTCAAACACAATGAGATGGAGTTGGAATGGTGGATGGGTTTCAAATTCAGTGAAACCCAAATGAAGGTCAGCAGGTTTTTAAGATGTGAGGTTGTGGCTCAGACAGAAACAGATATCTTATAGACAGTGTATCATTATGTAAGGACATTCGGCACATGTCCACATGTTTTAACTAGTGTTACGTGACGATACGCATTCATGCATTTAACTATTTCATTAACAACCTTTCAACATCAATCCAAATTTCTTGCCATGGAACTTGTTAGGAATGAAAGAGTTAATGCTGATATTCAGATGTCACAGAAATCATAATCAAATCTGACATTTTAATTCATACATCTTATTTAAATATCACAGAAAGTGTTGACACCTCTAATGGTATGGAGAAGCAATTTCACAACTTGGGAATACTATGTACATATTGTAAACATCTTCAGAACTAAGAACTTTATTAAAATATTGTAAATATAGCTGCTCTATGTTAAAGGGTTCTAGAGATTAGAAACTAGCGAGACTAGAGATATTTGGGATTTTGAACATCACGGTGTATGCAATAAAGTGGATACTGTGGCATTTTGTCAATACTAACACATTTTAAAAAGACCAACAGAAGCGAAACATTTGCATCCACATGTATTCCATACTCCGTGATCGCAGTAATAACATATCTACTGTATCTTTCGTATTCCATGCAAGTGTTCATTTCAAGTGTTTTGCAAAGTTGCACTTGGCTCCTTCCGGTCACGACACATTTTACAAATGTGAGTCAGTTTACATTTCGTCCCATTTTATTTATTTTTTTGCCTGTGTAGTTGTCCCAGTTAAGTTAGGCGCCAATCTTTGGATTCAGAGTCAGTAGGGTGGTGGTCAGATTCTAAACGATTGAGAAATGACTGAACTAGACAAGTGAACAACAGAAAGAAACACTGCAAAATAACAACAATGAACACAAATGGAATTAAGGCGGTGCTTGGGAAGGAGGTGCTTCAAGATAGACTGTTAGAATGACTGAAGATTCATTTACTCTGCATATTTAAAAGGGAGAACATGTAACAATAGTATTATTCCCAGTAACTCCTGTGGAACCAAGTTCCATTACTCTGCCTGGAGAGTGTGGTGACCGAGAACCCCACACTGAATCCATACCAGACTGTATATAAAAATGGACACCGCGTTCGCTTTGATGTCCGTGCCTAATTCCGGGTTGGTATGGGGGGAGCCTAGTCTCCTAAATCCAAGGCCTATGGGAATTCCAATGCAAATATTCCAATCTTAGCAGCCTGTTTTACCCTATTTAAAGATCGTTTCTAATTGATTTTTTAATGTATATTGCCAGGATAATTATCGGTTAATTGTGTGAGGGGGGTCATAATTTCACAAACGCATCAGATTTGGCGTTAATATTTTCTATTTCAGCTCCCATAGGATCCCATTCATTCTGACTCTGTCGTTGGCGCCCCTAGCGGGCAATACCACCGGAAGAAGTCGCGTGTGGGGTGTCTCTCCCTCATATACTGTATAGCTCTCTCTATCTCTCCTTGTCTCCGGATATACGGATACTTTCAACAATGGCAGCAGTCGGCGGCTTCAACCTGACTTTGATGAAAGCAATGGGATGACGTCACGCACACGGCGTCTACTTTATATACAGTCTATGATCCATACCAAGCAGCCATACCGTGGACAATTTCACCTGCTGTACATACGAGCTGCAATGCACTTCTGTAGATCTCCAGTAAGGGGCGGGTGGTGGCAGCCTGGCGAGCCAGGAAAATTTGCGTGCACCTTCATCCGTGATTTTGGTCTGGTGAAATCTGCATGGAAGTTTTTGTGGGGAGGGGAGCAGTGGGGCGGGACTAGCGCAACTTTAAACTACTGACTCGAGATCACCCAGCTTATCAAAAACATAAAGTCAAACAACATGGCGGCAATGAATTGCCTACATCCACCGCTGCCGAACTCCGCCCACGATGGTGCGGTGATATGAAGCCGAAGATCTGATTTGTTGATTCTAATTCAGACCGAAATCACGGACAAGTGAGACAACGAGCATTCACATATTTCTGTCTCTGGGGAAAGTAAGGACGATTTCAACTGCAGTACGTAGCAGTTGTAAAATGTTAACAATGCAATGTAATGGACTTCCGTAGATCTCCAGGTAATTGTGTAGAACAGTGGTACAAATAAAGAACACTGTTGTGTTATACATGGAACGAATAAAGCAATGTATTTTCATTACAATGTTTGTCCTGTTTTCTGCTTGAAATTCTAGTACTAAGTTGAAAATCTGTTTGGTATTGATAAAAAGACACCATTTTAAATTAATTCAAGTAAAGTAACTAAAACAACCAATTTAGTTATGTTGAATTAAAGTAGTCAGTGATCTAGTCGGTAAGCAGTAGTCATACTTTAGGCAAGCAACTGTTGCAGCACTGTTCGACATGTATTGTCTACTCTGCAATTTGCAGCCATGGCCCCCGACCCCAATCCCGGGATTACTGCTACAGCAGGATTACAGAACATAGCGCGGCTCATCTCACTCTTTCCCGCTCTCACAAACACTCTCTCCATCTCTCTCTCTCTCCTCTCACACACACACACACACACAGTGGTCTAGACGGCAGAGGCTTCTTTGGATGCTATTTTTAGATTACAGCGATTTTAGGTCTCCGGTGAGGTCATACAGGAAGAGCTAAAAATGCTTTCACGGAATCTATAAACGTCTTGGAAGTGGAGAATCAGCCGTGGGCCGTGGCCTAATCCGACATTTTGTCTCGCCTTTTCTCTGTCATTCACGGATGTTTGCTATATTGTCTAGAATCACTGTAGTTGAGTTACTGCGTAAGCCTGTAGAAAAAAAATACATAAAATTATATACAGCTTTATTTGCTAAGATTGACAGTTAAAAATTCTTAATCTATTATTGATTTATCCATCGGAGTAATGCCATCTGCGATTGATAGCATGCATTTGCTTTCCATTTACCCGAACACAATGAACGTGAAGTGGCAAGGTATACCACTTCACAGTACGTATACTTCACCGTTACGTGCAGCTCCCAAGATGTCTGCTGCCCCCATACCGAAGCCCTATACTCGTTCCTCTGGCACGGGGGTTTAGGGGCTCTGCCATGTTGAGAAGGTACCCGGACCAGGGAGGTTCGGGGACACCCCCTTTCAAAATATGGAGCTAAGGGCGTGTCTTATGGGAAGCCGGCGCTACAGTAAAAGTTTCATAAAATAATAATAAAAGGTACTGCGATATGTGTACATGTTTACACATTTTCAAAGCCCATATATTAAAGTGCATGTGTAGGGAACTATGCCGAATGATGTCAACGTATCGTTCTGTTATCGCATGACTACTATACCATGGTCATATGTTAACTGCTAGCCGGCTAGCCGAGCATGCTAACGGGTGGGTGTTGGCCGACCAAAGCGCGCCTTGAAACGGTAGCGGCGCCAAAGCTACACCGCCACATTGGCCATGCGAACAGCCAGATACCGTGCTCGGCTAGAACGCTAAGCATCAGTTAGCATCCGCAGTTGCTGCTGTTGTGTCCTTAAGTTGATTGCCTTACGTTTATAATTCCAGTCCACTAGAGGGCACTGCTGTCAATGCTATGCAGTAGTGATCGGCTCGTATGTACGAGAGAGGCAGACGTTCTAAGATGGAGAATGTACGGTTGTGTAGTAGTGAAGAATGTTAGTTCCTCTACGGTGTTTATGTCTAATGCTGCACAAGACAACACTACAGCTGCGAGGTGACAAAAATAAATAAAAAGACCTTTGAAAAGAAATGTCCCATTGCTCCGCGCTGGTAAAGCCAGTTTGTTGCTGAGCAACAGTGCATGCTAACGGGTCGGCCCGTTAGCATGCACCGCCCGCCGGCGGTGTAACGTAATGTAGCTGGGGATGCTGGCAAGGCTACCTCGGTTACATGTTGCAATATGATGACATCATTAAGCATAGTTCTCTACACAAGCCCCTCTGTAGACAGTAAAAAAAGCCTGTTGAAATATGTACTCACAGATTGCAGTAGAGATGACTTATTCCCAGTGCGCCTAGTAAGCTAACGATAGCATAGCGCTTGCAGACCCCCTACTCCCGCCCACGACCCGCAAAATTCCAAAGATGAATAACGCCAAAGCTGACACGTTTGTGAAATTACACAATGAAGTCACACAATTAACCGATAATTGTCCCATTATTCCCATAGGGCTCGGTTTCCTCAGTCTAGCCGTTGACCCGAGGAGAAAAACAACCAGGAAGTGGGCACGGACATATCAGAACCAATGTGGTGTCCATTTTTACTATACAGTCTAATTATTATGTATTTCCTTTTATTTCCTATTTTTTACTTTTCTAAATACAATACTTCCAAAGGCCCATTTTTACAATTTCATAAAACAAACATAAACATTTAAAAACGTGTGCTAGTGCTGCCCCCTTTTGGACATACGTGGTAACGACGAGTACATGACGCGGCCCATAGACTGTAGATAATTCATTATACCGTCTATGACGCGGACGAAGACAATGGCATGGATTCATTCATTAGGTTATGGATCAGTGACAAACCACAAGTGATACCTTTTTGTGTAAAAGCTCAAGTTGCGGAAAGAAAGAAAAAAAAGAAAGAAAAGGCTGCTAGTGCTGCCACCTTTTGGAGATGCATGGTAATGACAGAACAAGGATTGCATCTTGGACTGCTATTACTAGGACTAAGAATGTAAAAACCAAAATTCATATTCAGCCTCACCTCTCCAAAAAAAGTTTCAGTAGCCCATGAATTTGCTGCGTTTAAAAAAAAAATCAGAAATTTAATATTATCTTTCTGCATGATGTTTTGAATATTCAAAGATTTCAATTTCCCCCGTACATGATTGTTAACGTTACACCTTCTATTTAATTTTGAAAAATAGATTCCAATCCCAGATTTGAGGTCCACATGCTCCTAGACCGGAAGTTCTGTCAGAAAGCACAAAAGTGCACCCAGCCTTGGGCTGGACAGAGTATAGAATAATCATGAATTGGGTGACAGTCAGTTGTTGGTTCTGAAGCAAATTTGAGGCTGCATTTCAACAAAGGTCAAGGAAAAAAATAATTGACAGGTTGATCCAGAATGTATGCTCTGCGCTAGACAGGAGTTTGGACACCGGACTGTAGTAGGGAATGGACAACTAGAAGTATGCCGTCGTCGACAACTGCTAAAGGGATTATCCCCGAACACGAAGCATCAATACAGCCCAGAAATAGTGTAGAGCAATGCTTGCTGTAGAAATTGTGATGTTACAACAAGGTCCTCGTGTAGTTCAGGGTAGACTAGAGCATCATATATTGTATTGTGGCCGGTATGTATATGCCAAGACAAACTCCCCTTGACACGAATAAGAATGATCTTGACATTGCAGTTATTCTACTTCTACTGTTAGTCTACTTCTGTTAGCATACAAGATTTACAACAGTTACAGATTTACAGTGTTACAACAAAGGTCACCCATCCCATGAAGTTTATGATGTATATGAAATTAAAAGTATGCTTCATCTTAAAACCAAACTACTATTGTGAAAAAAACGCTAAACACATTTGGGCAAATTCATCCACCAGGTCAGAGGTTACGGACAAACACATCTTGTCAAGTGTTGACCTCCAAAATCTTACTTCATGAAGCTACCCTAGAGCATCAACTCACTGAACACTGAATCTGGGACAAGTCAATCCATGCGTTCAAACAAAAATGTTAACACGAAGGACCTCACGCCGCGGTGGACACGTGTTCTACGATCATATGAAACGTGTATGATGCTTGCAAGCTGAACAGAAGGAACCACACAAAACCATACGTTACAAATAGATTTTCTTTATTGAGGAATGCCGATCATAACTGTACAGCCGCATTTGGAGTTCACTTCAGGATGGTGTCAGAGTTTGCTGCGAGGGGAAAAAAGGAGAAATATTAAGATGTAACAAGTTTAGAAATTAGCTTTTAAATCAACATTGAGAAGTTGTTCCCACAGTACAATTGAGACATGGCTGCAACTAAAGGTTATGGAAATCATTGTTGCCTACATCACGGATGCCCGCTCATTGCAGATTGCATAACCAATTCATAAATTGGCAAAATATGGAAGTAATTAGTTGCTTTTATGCTTCTTCACCTGAGTTTGGGTCCATAAGGCCAAGTTAGGCTAACAAAGTACCGTCGCACACCACAGTGTGCGCTGCTAAGATCAGGGATTAACATATTTGGTAACAATTTTTGAAATAATAAACTTCAAAACCATCAAACACGACAGGATGGTGATGATCCTGCCATATGACGTACCTTCAGCCAGCTCCTTGGCGATGCGCTCCTGCTCTTCCCTCACCTTCTTCTCGGCCTCCTCGATCCTCCGCTCCTCGGCAGCCCGAGGCTTCAAGTAATCTGGAGGCACAAGCGTCCACATATGGCATTAACAACCGTTTTAGTCAAGTCTTTGAGATGCAATCGTTTTCACGTGTAAAAAAAAAAAAAGGTCCATATTTTCTGTAGAGATGATATCTAAACATACCAATAACATAAGCGACATCAAGTCAAGTAGAACTTTAACATCCCGCCAGGAGTAATTCATCATGTAGTCATTATTGCATGTTTTCTCAGTACAACCAGTTCACAAGAGACAGGGTCCCAGTGGGGCGAACTGATGGAGGTGGGCGGGCACCAGATAAAAATGAAACAGAACAACAGCACACCCTAAAATCCAAGAGATTAAAACCAATGTCAGAACGTTACATGAGTTAAAAGCAGAGACCAACACTTAAGAAGTATAATAAAAGGGGGCGCGCGGTGGCCGAGTGGTTAGAGAGCGCGTCCCCCCGACCACAGGTCGAGGAGCGCCGCACGTTCGAATCCCCTGTCCAGCATTTCTGCAACGTCTCCCCCGAACTCTTATTCCCGGTTTCTGATTAATCCTGTCGCTACCTCTCTCAATAAAAAATGAAAAACCAAAAAATAACTTTGAAAAAAAAAAAGGAGTATAATAAAGAAAAGTACTTCCGGGATAGATATGGTGAGCCAACAGCCTAGTCATGTACTGCTAGTACAGAAAGGTTGTGTCTTATTGTACATAGTGATTGCAGGGGGTACAAAAGACTATCTTTTGTACCCCCTGTGCGTTATAATAGCTTTTTGCTACATTCTGCCACTGGACAAAATTGAAATAGAGAGCATAAGTTAAATCCAACAAGCAGTTTCTGACACTGATCATACAATCGTTGGATTGGGGGGTCGTAAGGGAAACAGTATTCTATCTACTGGTACTAGGCATGAAGAGATGATGTAGAGTGGTCCTCACCATATCGCTGCTTGCCGTACACAAAGCCCAGCAACAGCATTGACCACCGAGCAGTCTGCAAAAACACGTTCACAATATTCACTACACACATACAAAAT
>OMKY01054224.1:0-11734 GCA_900302395.1 Bregmaceros cantori | reverse complement strand
AACTCCTCCCAACCCTGGGGGCTAGGCATTTGACAGGCGAGTGACAGATGCCTTCACCCAGGGCCCTGCGCAACTTTTCAACGTTGCTCGTTTCTTTTCTTACCTTGTTCTCTCCTTTCTTTCTTTTCTTACCTTGTTCTCTCTTTTCTTTCTTTTCTTACCTTGTTCTCTTTTCTTTCTTTTCCAATAGAATGACGTTTAGAAATAGAATAGAATAGAATAAAACAAGAATAGATATAAATAGATAAATAATAATAAATACATAAATAAATAAATAATAATAGATAAATAATAATAATAATAGATACATAATAGAATAAAATAATAGAATAGAATAGAAAATAGAATAGAAATAGAATGACGTTTAGATGCACCACTTCTGACGTGGCTTGGTTTCTTGTAGAATTTCAAATATATACGCTCCCTTGAATTGGAGTGTCAGGTAATAATCCGTTTTGGCATCATAAGAAGAAGGGGGTCCCCCTGCCTCTTTGTAAAAATGCTATTATTTAATAATTTGAGCATTATTTGCACACTAGCAGACCATAAACGTTATCACAATGTGAATAGTTTCACCATTATACAGTACTATAAAAACAGGGGTATGGATACCTTATTTTCTTCAGTGGTCTGCAATATTGACAGAGATATGAAGAAAATGTTTTTTTTTATAATGGCTGCACTAATTTGCATAAAATTATATGTGGGGCATTTTTGGCGCTTGGGAACATGCATAATCAATTTCTCCATATTTTTTTTCCAATCTAGAAACATTGATTATAAGTATATCTCGGAGGGCGAGTTCAGCAAATCACAGCGGCAGTGCCGGGCATGGATTCAGACAGTCGTCGGCCCGTGCAAATACCCCGGGGTGTCAACAGCCGTGGCGGATGCGAGGGCTGAGAAACTGGACCTATGCATCGGGAGGGTCAGGTTCTGAGCCCTTGGCTTAGTTCTAGTCACGGCGCTTGTCGCGTTCGCTGGATGCCCCGGGGGAAATCTTAAAATACAACACACACGCGCAAACACACACACACAAAATCCTGGTGCCATATAATACTAATGACAAAGTGTGCATTGTTATTTTTTCTTTTTATTACCAAACCATTGCCCAACTGTTATTCAAGCCTTTTTGGGACAACAGACACACAAAGAAAAGAGAAAACATTTTCTGGAATGACTTGGTGAAGAAGGAAAAAAAAAAAGGTCATTTACAATTTTGAAAAGTGACTGCCAAGGTACACGAAATAAATACAAAATATAGAAGACAATTCCCTCGAAATCAACACGTACAGGAATGATCGGGAAGACCGAACCCACACCAGTGATCAACCCTGGACGCGTGTTTACCGACTGCAAGCCTAGATCGTTAACCGCGCCCCGAGCCACTCGCACCTCCGCATATGACGCAGTCGTGACGTTTTCCGTCCCCGAACTTGCATTGTAACATGTAACCCTACCCTAACCCCTAACCCTAACCCCTAACCTCTAAACCTAATCCTAACCGTAATAAAAAAGCGCAATTGTGGCGTTAAAACAAAGACGCAAAAAAGTAAGCAGCTATAGGAATCGAACCCAGGGCGCTGGTGTGGAGGACGAGTGTTATCCTACTGCGCTATAGTGACTGATGCTTAACTCGGTAGCAGACAGCGTTACGTCGCCGTTGACCCCGCGTTCTTTGGCGATGGGCGGGGCGTGTGACGCTAGTGACGCGTCATAGCGAAGCGCGGGTGCATTGGGGACGTGGTTATGGATTTAGCCTCGCAGTCCGTAAAAACGCATCCTGGACACGCTACGCGTGCCGCAAACATTCATCCCATTTGCAGGCCGTCGCAGACAAAAAGAAAAAAAAAAAGCATTAAATGCTGCAAATGGGAAGCAGGACACTTCTTGGCAGCCCAGTGGGTGCTCTTCAATTGTAAAGAAAATAAAGTAAAAAGCCTTGAACCAGGGTGGAATGTTAAATTAAATAACAGCATGGAACAGAGCTACACAACCTCAACAAAAATAAAATACAGGGTGAAACATGCGAGTGCGTCATATATGCACCGGCGCCGTGCACGTTCGGCAGGTCTCGCGAGTTTGCGCCGGCGTTAAGACTGAGCGTTGAGAACAAGTCGTTTTACCCAACAGCGGGTAAGATACATGCCATGTGCTTTTTTTTTCACCGTCTACAACTTCTCAAGTTTCAATGCTCCACACTCACAGCAACCAAGACGAAAAAATAGTCAATGCTCGAGTTGGGCTGGAGAGCAAGACTACGCAGTTTCTTTAATGTCTCGGTACAGTCGGATAGCAGCCGATCAGGATCGGACGAACCTCACTACATCGAGCGTTCCGCTCGTTGCAACCGATTCGCAGTAAGAACATGGCCAGACGATACACAGCCTCCCCAGGCCCGCTCTGCTCCCCGTCGACGGCTGGACAGCGAGCGTGACTATTTTGTGAAAAAGCCATTTGTGTCAAATAGTTTGGGTACTACCAATTTTTGCAGTATCAGGACTCTATCGGGGATCGGGACTTGTTATTGGGACTCGGTATTGGAGATCGGGATCGGCCGATCCTTAAAATCAAAGGCTCGGGAGCCAAAAAACATGGTCGGTGCATCCCTACTAGTGACCCCTTTCCACTGGCTCAATTAAGGCCCAACTCCACCCGGTTTAAGCTGTTTTTCCACTAGCATGGTAACACGTAACCAGGTATGGTTTGAGTATCTGCTCTGCTAAGGTAGTACCCGTCACTAACGGTGACATTGAGTTCACCAAGTCCACCAAATATATTTTGTATTACCTATATCTAAAAACGTAACATTGCACAATATAAGGAACTTTAAGAACGAACAACATTTTTGCGTTCAGGACCGCAATTTTGGTGGCAGAACGGTTCCGAGAACGAAAACGTTAAACATAGGCCTGCCTGAACCGTTCGGAACAGAACTTTTTAAAAATAATTTCGTTTTCAAGCCCTGGTCAGAGGTCTTTCGTTTTTTGTTGGAAAAGCAACACAACGGAGTAGAGTGAAGCAGGGCTGTAATTGTAAAGTAATGCAGAGCCCAGCATCTCAACGGATACGATCGACCGACGACAGTCGGCAAACAAATATTATACAAACGCTATAAAACAAATCACAAACACAAGCGTATATTAGTAACGTTGAAAAGCGAGTGGTCGTTCCCAAACGAACAAGCATTTCAGTGAGAAATATTTCAATTAAAGCCGCGAGCAATTACTGCTCAACCATCTTCTCTTACCGGAGTAAAATCCTTCAAAGCAACGACATTCAAACTCATCAGTAACCGCAAACCTTTGTATGGTTAGCAAAACCGGACGACCTAAAACTAGGAGAGAGCGGAACAAGCTGTAACGTAGGTTCAGTTAAACTGGGGCGCTCGCTGTAGGAGGTAAAAGCACAACGGTTCCCGGCCCGAATCTACGTCGACTAAAGGCCAATTCATACCTCTTGTAAACTACGGATACTGGTACGGAAGGAGCGTTTCTCTCCGTCAATTACGCATATAACTTGACACGGATCTGCGGACCTTATGATTACGTGCGAACGGATGAAACGGAGCAATACTACCAGAAAATGTGGGGGGCGCTACTGAGTATAAATAGCTGTTGTTGCAGCAACGGTAGCGTAAAAGACGCTCGGAGGTATGAATGCGGCAACGCGAGAAACGTACGGGCGGATTACGTATGTAATTGGCCACTCGTAGGGTATGAATCGGCCTTAAGGGGAGCAGAGTTCAAACTTCCCCAAAATGAAGCTTGTGAAGTTGATTACGGCGTGAGATCCGTATACAAATGTATAACTCTAGAGATGTAAATTTCACGTTGCTGAATTGGCTGCGATTTCAATCGTTTTTATTTTTAAGACTGGACATGTTCTCAACAATATCGTACCACGAACGTTAAAATATGCACGCTTTTGCCATTGCCTCCACCCCTGGCAAAATCTTAAAATATTCCAAACGCGGCAAACTATGGCTCAACTATTAAGGCGTGTTTTGACGAATTTAGACATAGGTTTTGCGCATTAGACCTGACGAGAAAGTTCCATCTTCTTGCTTGGTGAGTACCATTAAAACTTAACAAGTGTAGCGTTAAAAAAAGCACAAGGAATGCACAAAGAAAAGATGAGTACTAGAAAAAAAAAACAGACAAAAAAAAACAAACTCTAGACGACATTGCAGTAAAAATGACAGTAGAAAATAAATTAACGATTGCACCATCGGAGTATTTCGTCATGCGTGCAGATATTCTGAGGTCCAGGCTCTTCATCATACGTCGAGACAGCAGTGCATGAGTTGGTTCTCCAGGGTTGTTGGCGAACGGATCTCCAAACGTCCCCCTATGGTGTCCACCCCCCCTTCCCCGCCTCCATGAAAAGCACTTGAGTGAGTTGACTTTTTTTTTTGAGTTGTTTTTTTTTTGCCTTTTTTCAAAATAATGTTCTGAGTGAATGTGGGCGCGCATTGTTATGTGTGCCATATGTGCGTAACACACACGTTTTTTAAGACGTCGGAGCTCAATTGTTTGAGTGCAAGGTGTAAACGGTAAATAAGGCAGAGCGTAATAATAATAATAATAACAAAAATATACATCAGAGAAAAAATAAAATGAACGGGAAATAAAGATGCTCGTTGGGCTGTTTAAAACAAAAACGTTTTCCCTCTTCACAATGGACAAAAAAAATAAGAAATATATCTATTTATATCCTTTGGTTGGGAGAGGAGGGGGGCGGGGGTATTGTTTACGTTCAAGTAAGACTTTGAAGTGGGGGAAAAAAGCCCCCAAAAAACAAGCAAAAATCAGAGATGTGACCAAGTCCCTCTTTCAAGTCTCAAGTCTCAAGTCCTTCTTGGGCAAGTCATGTCAAGTCCCAAGTCAACTTCAAGTCAAGTCATCATTAACATGCTGTCATTTTAGCTCCAGAATCTGATTTTAATAAAGTAGCAAAAAAAAAAATCAAACAATGCTATTATAAAAGCCAAACTATTGCTTGCTTTTGACTTTATTAAAATCAGATTCTGGAGCTAAAATGACAGCATGTTAATGATGACTTGACTTGGAGTTGACTTGGGACTTGACTTGACTTGCCCAAGAAGGACTTGAGACTTGAAAGAGGGACTTGGTCGCACCTCTGGCAAAAATCAACATAAATAAGAGACGGCGTCGTCCAACATGCTTATGAAATATCAGAGGAAAAAAAGGCTGTGATCCTAATCAGGATAAATAATATTTACAAATATATTTCAATATATATTTTCTTTCTTAATGTATTTATTTTATTTTTTTTCTTGTTGATCGGTGAGATTTCTCCCCGTTGCCCCCCCTCTCAGGTCCTTTCGGAATTGCAGAGGGGGTAGGGAAGTTTGATTGCTGCTATTGCACAAGTTAGACAAAAATATATATATGGATATTCATATATATTCATATACAAGTACAAATATATATTCATATTATACACATTAGCTGAGCAGGTGAATGCAGTGTAATGTGAAATAAGTTAAAAAGATATCTTGAGGTTTATCTGAGCTTTGTGTGCGATAGTCCGCCAGTGTCCCAACAGTACTGCACTACACTGAGGTTGTAGTCACATTTTGTCACCATCATAAGCCACTTCTCCACTACAAAAACACTCAGGGCACAGTTTGGCACATCTCAGTTTAGCTCAGTTAAATGGGAGTGTATTTCCACTGTTCTTAACCCGGCCATGAGGGGGCGGTGCCTAGTTAAAAACTCAATTTTGATACGCCAGTGCTCACCCCCACCCCTGTGCGTGTGACACCCCTCCTGATTAACACATGAATTCACAACACTGTCGGCTGTGTGCTGTGGCCGCTGTAAGGAGGTAGGGGGGGGGGATAAAGGTGTCGGCCCCCTACTGGTGCCTGCCTTTGTTCTATTGATGGCTACCAGGCTGGGGAGGAGGGGGGCACACGACGCCCTCATGTGATTGGCCGGCCACGTTGCGTCACCCCCTCGGAGAGTGACCAATCGGCGACCAGCAAACGTGACCATGGACGGTCAGATTCTGGACCCACAACTGAGTGGGTCCTGAAACCTGGCGCGGCCGATTTGGGCTCGTGGAGAAGCGATTTTTTTTATGTGAACTGTGCCGTGCTGGCCTTAAGTAAGCCAGTGGAAAAGGAGCTTTAGTTATACAGTTGACTGGCATTTGTAAATTCTCAAAAATCGGCATGCAATGCCCAAACAGGAATCAATGCCGCTGGGGCGACACCGTAGTGGTTTTGAAAACAGTGTTGTCATGTCTTGCAGGCCTACACCGAGACACAATCTCCTTGTAGTTCAAGTTCAACTTTTTTTGATTCATAGAACACGATATTGGCTGACGTGGCATTATTCTCTGGGCCTTTCATAAGGTACCTTGAACGAATAGTCCATTAGTTGCTGATTATTGAAACAATTAATTGGCGAGATATTTTTACTTTAGAAAATTCCCAAAATATTCACAGCGACACAGGAATTAATCTTGTCAACCTTAGCAAAGAAATTTACAACATTTAAGTTACCGGTATTTACTAATTTTCAAATAATTGCAATCATATTTTGGATTTTCAGAAATGATCTATTGATATCAAATTTGTGTAGACCAATAGGTGGTGGAATCAGCAAAAAAAATGTCAACAATAACAATGATTCAACTCCTTGGCAATTTTGATTGCATTCGTTGTCGATTAATTTCATAATCGCTTAGTCATCGATTAATCTACTAATCGTTGCACTTCGAGTGACGATCATGCAACATTGTTTTTGATCGACCAAGTCATCTTTGAAGACACACAGAAACTCCTGCAGCCAGTCATGTAGCGTACGACACATTAACTAGAAAAAGAAAATTGCACCGTAGAACACAACATTCGAGAAAGGGTGAGTCGCTACCATTTAAACCAGCTACCCAGAGCAATACATGTCGGTTGTCGCAGAGACCGGAAGCTTTGCAAATCGTTGTGAAAATGAACACAACATCATCGCAATTATGTGGGAGTGGTGACGTCACAGCACTTTCCCACCGCAGGTTAGACAATCCCCAATTTTGACGTGTACAAAAAAAATGTATCTCAAGAGTCCGGAAGACCAATTTAAAGCATTTTTAAGATGACATTTTTTCTGATTTTTAGAAGTGCTTTCTTGCCGAGAGACGAGTTGGTTGAAAGAGCACAGGTACCTTTTTAAGAGATGTTCCATATTTCACGACATAAAGCGTATCTGTAAATGCACATTTAAACACGGATTTGGTCCTTAGAAATGTAAAAAAAAAAAAAAAGGGCAAAACCCCGCCCACGAACGCTCGGAAATGTTGTGACGTCAAGACTCTATAACCAGATGTAGAACATCATTTTATAAAAGCTTTGTACTTTGTTTAAAGTAACATTGTATAAATGTGCATTGTGATTTGTTGGGGAATTCAGTAAATCAAAGGCTCAAGTTATTTTTTAACACATTTTTTTAACCATATTTAACCCTTCAAATTTGCAATGTTGTCCCCTTGCGTTTAGTGCACCAAAATTCTAATATAAAAGAAGCAGACTTTCACAGACATCCTACGTATACTTAGACATTCTAAAGACATTTTTAGTATGCAGAAAGTTGTAAACTATTATACGTTATTTTTAAGGTTATTGTCACGTCAGTGCAAATTTAAGTGTTAAAATGGTGCTGAGAAAAGTGTTAAAATACTTTGTGCAGATTTGGGTGGTTTTGAACAAGATATCCATTGAGAGCTGCAACCGATTAATCGATGATAATCGATTATTGAAATAATCGCCAACTAATTTGATAATCAATTAAATCGGCAGCGATTAATCGCCTCATGGTTTGGCCTATTCTTTGCTCAGACATGTTGAATATCTGTTGTTCCCAATGCCAGTCTCCATTCCCAGTGTCATGGCCCCGCCCATTCTCTTGACTGTTAAGCCCCACAGCAACAGATATAACTTATTTTGGGTGGAAAAACCTCTGTTATAAGTTAGTATGGTAGAGTAGGCTTACATTTAACATTTCCATAAAAACTGGCAATATGTGGAGAGGGCGAAACAGCAAAAAGTTTATATTGCAAATTTTGAGTAATAAAGTTTCATAATCATAATAATGAACGCTAATAATCGTTTCAATTTTTAATGAAAAATGAACCGATTAATCGATTAATCGCCGGTAAAAATGGCCGATGAATCGATTATCGAAATAATCGTTCGTTGCAGCCCTACTTATATGAGTTTTTTTTGCCAGGGCGTGGTGATCCATGGGTAAAATCTCAGATGCGCCGATTCAACGATATGCCATACGATAGGATTGAAAGGTTCGATATGTCGGCTTGGGAACAAGTTGAAATGTTTGATATTTGTTAAGATAAAACAAATGCATATTGGAATCGCGCTGGAAAAAAAATATTCATACTGGTGGGTCACTCGAATGCAGCCTGAAGGCACATTGAGAAAGCATTTTCTTTTTCTACAGGTATCGTATTTTAAAAATAAAATGAGTTACTTAATGAGTTATTTACGGCCCTCCCCTGACAAACGTTTGTCCTTACATTCCCATGCAAGACACTAGGGATGCACCGATACCGGTATCGGCCCCGAGACTCACTTATGTACTCGTACTTGTCAAACAGTTGCCGATACCAGGAACCGATACCGCTACTGTGAAATGAGGCGGTGCTGCCTAATCTACTCTGACCTACATTCATGTCAAAATCGATCTATATCGGTATCGGTAGTGCTCGGTATCGGCGAGTATTGAAATGATTGTACTCTTATCGGTTTTCAAAAAAAGAACGTTATTGGTGCATCCCTAAAAGACACTTTTACCATGGCCCACTAGAGGGCAGTAGATGACGCAGCATATCCGTAATCTAATCATGCGTTTTAGTCTCTGGGTGTCACATGACTAGCATTTTTAAGGTTGGCAACGCTTTCAATCTGAACGCTCCCCGGCTACTCTAATTTGACCGTTTTTTTGTATATTTCATATATTTTTTCGTATACGTCATTTTGGTCTGAAGACATAACGAGAAGGGTTTGCCCTCTTCAAGCCACCATTCTAAATCATTGAATTATTTCACAGCTAATATAACCATTACCCGTTTACTGTGGATTGTGGAAACAACCTTAGTTCCGGGGGAACGAAAGGCAGCCCATAGTTTATGAAAGACACATAGTCCCATGCCAGAAAATATCTTTTGAAAAAAAAAACAAACAATGTGACGATGTCAACTTGAGGCATAACGGCAGGGTGATCATTTTGCTTATGCAACATATTCCTAAAAAAAAAAAAAAAAATCAATAGATTAAAAACAGTGATTGAAAAAAAAGTTTAGTTTAAGTTTAGCTTAAAGCTGAATGATCATCAGAAGCGAACCGACCTATAGTAACTCTTCTTAAAAAAACAAAAAAAGTATGGACACACAAGGCAGAAGAAGCCCCTTATCCCACACGCAAGTGTGTATTACACACACACACACACTGCAAGCCGTCTCCCACACCTACAATCAACATTAGCTCACAACACTGTAACCACACAGCGAGCGACTTCCCACAGCCGCCCACAGCCCCCGCAACCGTTCCATTCGTCTAATCTGCCGTGCATAACAAACCGAGCAGTTAGTATACGTTTTTTTTTTAAATGGTCAATCATCAAGCCGACTGGTTGTTTCATGTTACATGCGTCGACGCGGTGGTGCAGATTCTGTTAATGTTAACCTGCAGGGAACGGTGGGCTGCCGGCATTTTCAGTAGCTCACCCATAAGTCATTGGCCATGTGGCGGTTGGAAGTAAAATGTGGATTCTGCGATTCTGTGAGCCACCCAGAAATGGCAAATCCAGTTCCAGGAGGTCCTGCCATGTTTTGGTTCTAGCTATGCACTACAAACATGTACAATACCAGCTGTTCCTAATTAGTGCAGCTCTTCAGGTCAGGTCCATCTGCCAATCAGGGGCAACTCTGAATAGTTTGCAGTGTACAGTTAAAACCAAACCCTGGCAGGACTTTTTGATTTCTGGACCTGGATTGGCCGCCTGTGGAGCCATCGAGCTTCTATATGGATGGATGTTTCATCTCGTTCCTGTAGGGTAAGGGTGTGAAAGGGTTTCTCGGACGACCGGACAATCAAACAACGGGTCAAACTGAAGCTGCTGCCGCCTCGCTCCACAGATCTTTTAAAACCCAGATCTCCATTTATATGCAGCCAACATCATCGCCAGCCAACCTGAAGCACATAAAGGCCTCACTTGTTAAAAACATTGTTAGCAGTGTAGGTCCTTCATAGCAAGGATTTACCCACGTCACTGTCGTGCAGTGGTTGTGTCGGAAACCATCCACCACCGGGATCCGAGTGTTGTGCATGGCGATGAAGAAGAAGAAGGCCGGGAGGCACCGGCGCGTCAGGTGTGCATAGGGGCTGGGGGTGTAGGGAGAAGGGGAGCGGAGGCCCTAGTTGTGCAGGCGGCTCTCTTCGCGCTCGGACATCCAGCCCATGGAGGCGGAGGCTGGGGGCAGAGCTTCGGTGATGCAGGGCATGGAAGGGGAGGCTGGAGATAGGGACACCGGCTGTTGCCGGGAGTACTTGAGCTGTAGCAGGTCTCCCACCTCGCTGATGGCCCGCAGTGCCTGCGCATGGTCAGTCGTGAAAGAAAAAGTTTTCAATTTTGGTTGTCAATTTTTGAATGTTGATTGTGGCTGAGATTCATTAAAATAAACCAAGGCCAGCACATTCACCACGAAAATCGCTTCTCCACAAGGTCAAATAGGCCAGGCCACACCAAGTTTCAGGACCTGCAGAGATGTGGGCCCAGGAATGTGGCCGTCCCCGGCCCACATCTCCACCCCCCTCTCCGGGGGGAGCTTGTTCTCGAAATAAATGCCACAGCGAGAGAAGATTGAAGTGCCTTATAGGCGCACCACTTTCAGTCGGACAGTCTTCTCGGTCAGAGCCACCCACCATGGGGGAGACATAAAAGTACCCAAACTTCAAGTTCAACCTTAAGAAACGGCTGAAGGAAAAGCAAAGCAATAGTCACCGATCATGCACTACATTTCAGTCCAATGACTGTGAAAGTGTAGGGGTGCACCGATCACGTTTTTTCTGCTCCCGATCTGATCCCGATCCTTTGATTTTAACAATCGTGTGATCACGATCTCCAGTGCCGAGTCCCGATACCAAGTCCCAAACCCCGATACCGAGTCACGATATAGAGTTCTGATCCTGCAACAATTAGTAGTACCCAAACTATTTGCCACAATTGTCAATTTCAATGATAGTCAAAGTAAATTCATTTACAGACTCATTTACCGATTCGCTGAGAGCGCGCGTGTGTGGAACGTCCAACTTTTCAGTCTTTCCTCGTCCATATGTAGGGTATGAATCGGCCTTTACTGGTTGAGCCAAGATTGAGACTGATTGAAAATCTCAATCTCCTCTTTCCTCCAGTCCTCTGTTAAAGGAGTACTGTTAATCAACCAAAACGAACTAACATCAACAACAAAAAATCCAAAGCAGTAGTTATTTCTTCAACTAGGCCGAGATTGAGATTGAGTGAAAATTTCAATTCTCCTCTTCTCTCCAGTCCTCCGTTAAAGGAGTTCTGTCAAAACAAATCAACATTAACGATTTTCAACTAGGCCGAGATCAAGACTGACTGAAAGTCTTGATCTCCTTTTTCTTCTTTCTTCTCTCTTCTTTCCAGTCCTCCGTTAAAGGAGTTCTGTAAAC
>OMKY01054204.1:3840-15328 GCA_900302395.1 Bregmaceros cantori | reverse complement strand
GTGTTTCCAGGGGATGAACGTAGCAATGAGAACATCATGCTGAGCTCCCTTCACACCCTCTTCCTACGTGAGCACAACAGACTGGTAGGAAAGCTGCACGAGATCAACCCAGACTGGAATGGAGAACGACTGTACCAGGAGGCTCGCAAGATTGTGGGGGCTTATGGCCAGGTCAGTTATTTATTAGTAGTCTGTCATAAATGTGTTATTGAAAAAAAAACTACGAAAAAAGGGGTGGGAGTAATAAGTTTTACTTCTTCTCACTCCTTTTCGAATATTTAGTTCATCATCATTTTTATTTTATTTATTTTTATTTTCAGATTGTATTATTTCATTTTTATTTTCAGATTGTATTATTGTGTTTCCTTATTTGTAATTAATTTCATTTATTTTTGTATTTTGTGTGTGAGTGCTAATAATATTCGAAATAAACTTCACTTCATTCATTCAAAATGCTGTTAATTAATTAGGAAAACAATACATTTGTATTTTTTTTCTCTCGAAATAATCAACATGAATTCCATAATATCAACATGTGTTTTATAGTCCCAATGTAACAATAAGCTTTAAGGCAGTGCTCATCCTGTGCTCATGTAATTATAAACCTCAGCCATAGTATCAGTTGCACAAGCAGTAGGGTGCAGTTTTTGCAGCTTCCTAATATCGGCTAACAGTCAGTTACATAATGTGGTACAGTGAAATTTAGTGTTGAACAGTTGAATTTAATGTAAATAACATTACCATAGTTTGCTTTTACCATAGTTTCACTGACGTTCATTGGTTTGGGGAGGAGCCAGAGCCACTGGAATTTAGCTGTCCCGCATTAGGCAGTGGCCCCCATGAGGGCAATCCACCCTAATTAGTATCCTTAAAGCTCTATAACTCTTTGCAGACATCTTCTGTTATTGTACAACAAAGTTCCTCAAATCATCCACTCACCGGTGCCCATGGCTTTCAGGTGTTTGTGTTCCGGGACTACTTGCGCCACATTTTGGGCCCCGAAACCATCGCTGCCAGACTGTCCAATTACCCCGGCTACAGTGACGAGGTCGACCCGAGCATCTCCAACGTTTTCGCAACGGCCGCTTACCGCTTCGCCCACCTGACCATCCAGCCCACCATCTTCCGTCTGGCCGAGGACTACACGGAGCACAGCACGTTTGGCAACGTCATGCTTCACAAGGCATTCTTCACTCCTTGGAGGATTATTTTTGAAGGTGACCGTTACTTTCAATTCTTTTACAACTCACCAAGACCACAGGCACTAGAGTGTATGGGGCTGGGTAAAGGACTATGAACATAGAGTTGCCCTTTTAACACAATGAGCAAGGTTTGTGGTGGTGATGTCATGGATGTCGGTAGTGGGGTCAGACAAGGTTTGTCGTGTTACAAGTGTTGTGGTGTTTATCCGTGCCCCCCTCCGACACTTTTGAGTCCTGATTCAAACAGTCGTTGGCCTGGGCATTAACACTGAGGTGTCAACAGCCGTGGCGGACGCGGAGGTTGGGATCCGGGGCCTTACATCGGTGGGGCCTTGGTTTCTTGATCTCTCTCTGGCTCTAGTCGCAAAACGCGACGCTTTTGCTGGATGCCCCAAGGGAAATCTTAAAATACAACAACACAACCAACTATGGCCAGCATTCAAATGCGCTTTAGCTTGCAATGGACAGAAATGTATTATGCAAGTCCAAGGAGAGAGTTGTTCTGAGTGTTGACTTAGCTACCCTCTTTTTAGAGAGAAAAATGAATATTCATGTCAAAATAGAGTTCGTTAGTCTTGACAGTGGCTCCCTTGCTTCCTAGGTGGTCTGGACCCGATCCTTCGGGGAGCAATCGGAAAACCAGGGAAGCTTGCCGAACAGGACAGGATGATGAACACTGACCTGAGAGACCGTCTCTTCCAGTTTTTGGAAAGTGTCGCACTGGACTTGGCGTCTCTCAACCTGCAGAGAGGTCGTGACCACGGGCTTCCAGGTATAATCTCACTGCATTTCATATTTTCACCACTTTTTTTTACTATTATTGTAGCAACAACAACAACATGAACTCTGCTGAGTTACGAGATCATTGCATCAATGAACATCATGTAGTGGATTGTTTTGCTTTATCTGGTGGTATGTTCTGTATAAAACCTTCCATTGCCAATAGGGCTGATGCATGTGACGTGACAGGTTGGTGGCGGCGGACATTTTGCTGGTATCACGTACGGTAAAGCATTAGCTATGTGTTAAGGTTAAGTGGTATATCTTACTACCTGCTGTCCATTATATAGGGAGAATACAATGGACGTAGTTGTGCTGCCATCTGCTGGCAATTGATAGCATATTGTCATGGATAATCAATGTTAGAAGACTTTTAAATTGACAATGTTACGGAAATATCGCTCTCTGCCTGTTCGGCTGACCGCGATGATACCATCACAATGTCTGCCGCAGCCAAGCCTTGTCGTCATTTGAAGACAATCAATGACAATGAAAGTTTGTGAAACTTAAATCTCCCAAGATGATTTGATGATGATTAGAAAGGTATAGATGAGTTTACCCGCGAAATACAGGGGGCTGGCATTTTGTCCCGCCCGGGATGAAACACACTTCCGGTGTCTGTTAATCTCGTCGTAGTGGACCGCGGTGCCTCACAAAAAGCTCAACAATTCAAAATCCGACCACTGGATGTCGCTGTGTGACCAGTTACACATCATCTCCCTTGCATCGTTCGTCATTTTACATAAATATTGGTGAAATACAGTCAAAATCCGACTTAAAGTTACTCACCGAGTGGTCACATTTTCTTCAGGACCAATAGGCTGGCTGCTTCTACTAGTCCTTCCAAAAGGAATGAGACAATGGAACGAGTTGCACTGATTATTAAATCATGCGTTTGTGGGTCACGGATCCGCATGATAACATTTGGGAGAGGAATAGCACACCGCAAGTTACCCCCACAATTTTTAAATAACCCTGTAGGTGTGTGCTCCCACTGAATATACATGTTGGAAAAATCGCCAAAAACACAGCAAACTAAATGACACCGGACGTGACGTTCAGACACCGGAAGTATCCCCCCGAACTCGTCTATAGCTGCAAATCATGTGTCGGCCACCTTGTGTTTAGGCTACAACTCATGGCGGAGATTCTGCAACCTGACGACGCCACGGAACGAGGCCGAGCTGGCGGCCGTGATGAACAACACACACCTGGCCGCTGAACTAATCGAACTCTACGGCACTCCCGACAATATCGACATCTTCCTGGGGGGCGTGGCCGAGCCGTTCGTTCCCGGAGGACGTGTGGGACCGCTGTTCGCTTGTCTCATCAGCCACCAGTTCCAGAATATTCGACAGGGAGATCGGTAAGGCCAGACTGCTTGTGTGTGACTGTGTATGTGTGTGTCTCTCCCTATACTCTGCGTCTTTTTCTCTCTCCACCTCTCTCTCGCACGCGAGTGGCGTGACATAGTGCCGTGTCCCCTTGTAAGCGAAACATTTCGTTTATTATAGTTCTTCTTGTAGAAGTGGCTAAAGACACACATTAAAATACAAGCCAATCTGACGATGGTGCAACGGAAGTGAAACAGTACAGTAGTGGTAATAGACAGCCTACTACTGTTGGTTCACACATTTTTGACTTGAAATAGCATCATATTCTTCTATCAGTAATATTATCGATCTATATTATGCACTGTTTAGGAAAGTTGTGAGATGTGTGATCCCCTCCCAATACCCAACTTATCAGCTCTTCCGTCAAAATGTTCAATGATCTGTTGTTTCCCAGGCTCTGGTGGGAGAACGATGGAGTCTTCACGCAAGGCCAGCGGTTGGCGCTTGAGCGAGCGTCGTTGGCTCGCATCATCTGCGACAACACAGGAATCACTGAGGTTCCTTCAAGGCCATTTGAGTTCCGGCCCCGGGGCAGTGGATACACCCAGTGTGCAGACATCCCAGAGTTTGACCTGCGCGCCTGGAAGGAGGGTAGGTTGACCACAAAGTCATTCTTATCATGCCGTTTGCCGTTGAAACGTCTTTCTTCTTTCTTCTCTCTTCTTTCCCGTCCTCCGTTAAAGGAGTTCTGTAACCAATCCCAAATTACTGTCCTTAACTGCGAAATCAAGGTTGAAAGGTAGGTAAATAGCTGCTATATTCCTTAAATCTAAAGCTAAAAACGAAATCACTTTTGAGGCAGCTTCGGCTACAATTTTGTCGCTATATAAAAACCTGTTGAGTTGAGAGTTGAGAAACAATCATGAATGGGATGGTGGCAGCGTCTTGTGCATTACTCCAACCTCTCTCTCTTGCACAGATTATACAAAACACACATTAACCCAAACTACTGTTTCCAACGCAAACTTTTGTTTAATTCATTGGGTCGCTTGAACGGAATTATGGGTGAACAACAATGGGATGTATCTTACTATGTGCTATGGGATAAAAAAAACATAACATTTTCTCTTAAATAATTCTTAAGAGAGGCTGGCCCTGTGGCACAGTGTGTTAGAACGCTGCTCCAAGCTAGCCCCATGCTTAGTCCTGTTGCTGTGGCACCGTGAGATCGCTTCCCCTCACGGTCATATACTGCACATCCATCCAGCTTCTTAAGAGCAAGCGTTCTATACTTTAGTTCATTTTAAAGTGAGGTAATGACGTGAAGTAGCTGAGCAGCTTCCAGGAAGCAGGAGTGTTGACAAGTTGGATTAAACTTGCCGCGTGGTTCCCTAGACGCAGTGTTGCATATGCAGTGTGACTATGTTCTTGATATAACGCTATATTGCGCTGTGGTTCCTGTGTCAAATACCGAAAAGTCTGAAATATCACTGTTCCTAATTACTGTATTCTCTTTTTTTGTTCCCCCTTTTCTACAGGTAACGGAGGTAAGCACAGTAATATTACATTTCATTTCATACATAGCACACAAAACTAGGGATGCATAATACAGGCTTTTAATGTCTATCCAATATCCTGATTTTGTATTTATGTATTTATTTATTTACATTCATATTTATTTACTTATTTTTTTCTCAATGGGACTCATGAACAATGCATATTAAGGAATTATATCATAGAGTACAGATAATATTTTGAACTGAATACAGCACAAAATATCTAAAGTAAAATAATTATAATACAAAAATAAAAATAAAATAATAATAATAAATGGAATAAACTGCTAGTATTTATTTTGCCTCAACAAAAGCTTGGGTCACACTATGACCTTGAGAACATTAGTTTATATACCACACATTAAAAAAAAAAAAAATCAAGAAGACTTTAGAGAAAGAAAGAGACATAGATATGATGGGACTTGTGTTGTATCCGTTGTAGCAAACATGCTTGAGCACGGCAGGTGTATTGCAGCATAAAATAGATTTTGAGATTTTCAGAGCTTTCATTAAAACATTTTTACCTACTTTTCACTCCAATAACCAAAGTCCATATCCATTTCATATCATTTATAAAATATTTTTTAAAGTTTGAGTTATAAATGTACAAATATACTTTTTTAACTTAAGTACACTGGCTTGCATATTTGAATAGTGTACATGTGTGCAGCATAGCATATACAGTAGCTATATTCGTATGTGTGGAAGTAAGCTAATTACGCAACTCATGAAAGGACAAGGGGAGTAATACGTTTTACTTCTTCTCACTCCTTTTCAAATATTCATTTCATCATGTCTTTATTTTCAGATCTCCATTATTTAGTTTCATTATTCACATTTCATTTTCTTTTGTGTGTGTGTCAATATTCAAAATGAACACCTCATTCATTCATTTTTAAGGCTATTATATTTTGATATACGATAATATTATGCATCCCTATACACAATCATTGAACCACAAGATTATGATCTAGATTATTTGAGCCGTTAATGCAAGATTTTCTTTTTCTTACCTATCAACCAAGAACCCGTCCAAGGACCACCTGGCCCTCCAGGACCACCCGGCCCCCCTGGGCCAGCGGGACTGGCCATTCCCGTGGGCTTCTCCTTGAGGCTGGGCACCCGGAACCCCACGACCAACCAGCCCATCGTCTTCCGTGACGTCATCTACAACAACAACGGCGCTAACAACAGTGTACCCGCCTACGACACCAACACTGGCATGTTCACGGCGCCCGTCCCCGGCGTCTACGAATTCGATTTCCACATCAGCATCCGCGGCCGCGCCGGAAACGTGGATCTGCGCCGCAACGCCGAGCTGCTACTGCACTCCTATACCTCGCGGCAGAGCGGCTTCGTGACGGCCTCGGGCAGCACTCTCGTGCAACTCAGGGAAGGAGACAGAATCTACCTCATGGCCCGACCTGGCGGAAACGGTCTGCAGCGCGACAGTTATTTCAGTGGCCATCTCGTCTACCCCGGTGAAAACAGTGAGACGAGCGAGACCTAAACTAAGGCAGCTTTGATTTGTCAAGTTATTGACAGATAAATACTCATATTCTCGTTGTATAATGTCTCGTGATGTCAAGGTCATTGTAACACTCAGGATTATATGAAGGTCTTCGGGCCTCGTTCAGCAATCAAACAAATGCTGTTGTTGAAATGCTTCTTATGAATATCTAAAAAGATTGCAAAAGAAAATATGGCAAAAATGAATTGAATGTTTCAGAATGATAAGGAAAATACACACGTTTTGTGTTTGTCGCAAGAAGGCAGGTTAACGACAGCTCCTCAAGAAGAGGTTGCTGAATGACGCTAGTTGTAAATTGAAGAAAAATGAAGGTCTTTTTGTAAGTTGATTTTCCAACTACATGAATGTTGTGAACGGTACATGAAGGTTTGTTCTTGTAAGTCAAAAAACATTTGAAGGTCTTTTTGAAAGTTGAATGAAGGTCGTTATTCATATTTTATGAATGCCATTGAAGGGTTTGTACGAATGCTGCTGTTGAACATTGAGGGTCTATGAATATAAATCACATTGAAAAGTTGAAAACCAGCAATGTTCAACACCAGGCTAATATGCTTTTTGCTTTCATCAATTTCATCGAAGATTATGTTAATATATATGTTATTGTTTTTGTGAATTCCATACAAGGAATGAAGTCTTGTATATACTTTTATTACATGGTCATTGCTAAAAATGCACATAAAAATACAAAAATGAAGATTAAAAACTAAATAAAAAGCACTGCTTGGCAAACATGACTATGCCTTTTCATGATTCTGTTCAAGTTCCATTCCATGTCATTGACTGTCATAAACTTTTGTGCACACAATCCAAATACATACTTTTGCTTGCTTATGCAAAAGAGGGCATATGAGTAGGGTGGATTGTCCTAACATGGGCCACAGCCTAAATGTTGGACACCTTTAGCCTGGCGAGCCAGAACCAATGCATCGTCCACACATCGCACATCGCTAGACGCTTGCATTGGGTCTGGGAAAATAAGGCTTGCCGTCATTATGGAATCAATCGACCAATCAGCGTGGATGTGGGGGGAGTTTGTACGTGCTACACAAGACGTGGACGGAGTTTGTACGGGCTACGTGTGACGTGGGCGGAGTTTGGTTGCCACGCCTCCACACCGCTTGTCCCACCTACTATATAACACAATTTGATTTTTTTTTTTAACCCTGGTTTTACCAGACCCAATGCAAGCGTCTAGCGATGTGCGATGTGTGGACGATGCGTTGGTTCTGGCTCACCAGGCTGGGACACCTTAACTCCAGAGGCTCTGGCTTCTTCCTAAACTAATGAATGGCAATAAAACTATGGGAAAAGCAAACTATGATAATGTGTCTAACATCAAGTTCAACTGTTCAACCCTAATTTTTTTCTGTTTCACCTTGGGCAACTGACTGTCCCACATTAGGAAAAAGGGCCCACAGTACCGCCATTTTGGCATAGATTCTACTTATCGTGCATGAAGAGACCGTGCCAATGTCATGGTTACGACGTTGCAAATAGGGGTGATCCCATGATGTTTGAGCGAAAGCCACTGCGGCCAATTATCATTCATTGACAGACAACTACAAAGTAGTAATGAACATTTACCGATTAATATACCCTACATAACCACTATTTACAAACATGGGAATTATGACATTATATTGAGCATTTTTACTCAGTAAATATTGATTAATAACTGGTAATTACTTAATAATATCCTTGTTGCTGTCTGAAAATGAATCAGTAATTGAGAAGTAATAACCAGGTACTAAGATTAAAGCTACCATGTATGTACCAAGTATTTTCACTGCAAATATTACTACCTGGTAGTTACTTAAGTAATAGTAATATCCTGAAGATTGTCAAGATATTACTTGGTAATATCCTGATGGCTGAAGATATGAATTAGTTAATTGCCAAGTAATAACCTGGTAGTAACATCATAGTTACTAGTATGTAAATGTACACTGTAAATATTGATTACGAACTGCCCACTGTAAAATAAAGCATTACCTAATTTTCTTTATAAAAATCAAAGCCGCCTAAAGCATGCCTGCACGCTTACAGACACCGGCGCCTGCTCGTAAAGTATTTTCGCTGGTGGTGACAGAGTGAGTGACATGGAGAGATAAGATAACTTGTGTATGAAACCATGTTTAAAAGTGTCCTGACATTTCATCTTTGTGCTTGGTTGGTATGGACACCTAAACGGTAGATTGTCAAACAAACTGACCAGGATTGTTTCAATGGCTAGTACAGCTCAAAGAGTGCTAACCCGGACCAAATCCTGGCAACACATCACCCCCACCCTCAAACGACTCCACTGGCTCCCTGTCAAATTCGGTATCCCCTATAAACTGCTCCTCCTCACCTACAAAGGCCACCATTCTCGTGCGGCCGTGCCCCACTGTACCTCCATGATCTCCTCGAGGACTACACCCCACCTCGGAAGCTGAGGTCTTCTGATTTGGGACTCCTCACAGTTCATCACAGTAAAAGGCGGTCCCTCGAGGACCGTGCTTTCAGTGTGGCTGCCCCTGCACTCAGGGGCGTAGCCAAGGGGTTGCTTGGGGTAGCTGAAGCAACCCCAAGATTCTTGAAAGCTACCCCAAAGCAACCCCAAGGATCAGACTATTTTTTTTATTGTTGTGCTAAATAAATTAATATTATAAATTAATACATGTTTAAGAAACATTTGAATGTGCTTTTGTTTTAAGTATAAATTTAAATGGAAAAATAAAGTTACAAACTACCTGCAGGGGTGAGGGGTCACGAGTCACGCGAGTCACGCTCGTCCGCTGGCAAGCTGTCTTTCTGAAAAAAAAACAAAAAACAAAAAAAAATCATGGAGTGGTTTCTAGTCAAACGAAAGGCGCCTGATGTTCTTGAGGCCGAACCCGATGAAATGAGCAGCACGCGAAAGTTATCCTCGATGAGGAGACGGGGGAGACAGACGCAGGCCCACCTGCCATGCAAGATGCCGGCGGCGATGAGAGTGCGAGGACCCTCGACTGCCAGGAGATCGACGGCTGTGCAGTGAACTGTCTCCTACGAATGTGCTGCGGTGAGCATACTAAAAACTTTACAATCATCATGTCCTTCCTGGATGGTATTTGACTGAAACACATATAATACATGCTATCTTTGTATTTGTATTGCCTCGCCAATTCTGTGACACTGATGTAGGCTCAGGTTGCCAGGATTTCAGTCAAATTGTTAATTGTGTTACGTAAATGAATACATATTGTGATCAATTATGAAAAATTATTTTAAAAAAAATAATCACACAAAAGGCTATGTGGCACCCTCTAGTGGTGCTGTCCATGACTGGCTATGGAGGGATTCTGGATTATTTTTTTTAGAAATTATTTTAAATGAATAATTTCTAAATAAAGAGACAAAACCGCAGGTACGTGTTCTCGGGCATTACTTTTGAATAAAAAAAAAGTTTTAAATAAATGATAATAACAAAGAGCATAACTAGCACATCATTTGTTTGAAAAACGGTATGCTCTAAGTAATCCAAATGTATCTCTTCCCAACCCTGGAGGCCTGGATAGAGGTGTGTTATATCCTAGCCATGTAAGTGTTCATGTGCATTTCATTCTTTTGTTGTTACTTGACTGTTTAAAAGACCCTCGGTTGTGTCCGCATGTTTGTAAATATAAAAAAATGCATTCATTGTATACAGAGATGGCAAGTAACGAAGTACAAATACTCAAGTACTGTACTTAAGTAAAATATTCAAGTATCTGTACTTTTAGAAGTACTTTTTTCTGTGATTACTTTTTACTTGTAGTGAATACATTTTTAACAAAAAATATCTGTACTTCTACTCCTTACTTTT
Source organism: Bregmaceros cantori (assembly GCA_900302395.1). Taxonomy (NCBI): domain Eukaryota; kingdom Metazoa; phylum Chordata; class Actinopteri; order Gadiformes; family Bregmacerotidae; genus Bregmaceros; species Bregmaceros cantori. The sequence goes on along the minus strand of OMKY01054204.1, from coordinate 5,099 downwards.
ACCAAAACAGGCTCGTTACTTTTTTTTGCATTGACGGGGTAGGATAACGTCTATAGGCGTAGGAGGCGCTAATGTACCGAGTGCAGTCCTTCATTCAAACAATAATATTGACAAAGTAACATTGAAAAAATGCATTTTACATACAATTTTATTTGTAGTACTTTGTACTTTATACTTTCAAAAATACTTTTGAGTACATTTTAGAGCATGTACTTTTTACTTTCAAAAATACTTTTTGAGTACATTTCTGAGCCTATACTTTTTACTTTACTTGAGTAGCTATTTGGATCAGTACTTTGTAGTCTTACTCGAGTTGTTTTTTTTTACAAATGTATTTTACTCTTACTCAAGTATGAAATCCCGGTACTTTTGCCATCTCTGTCTATAGGGGCACTTGCACAGTTTTCTGGCACGCAATGTCAAGACTCGGCTTGTGCCAGTGCACTACACTGAAAAGGTGCCCATTGTGTCTCGCACGCGTGTTGCAATTTTCACCATTAATTGAATTTCTCCACCTCCCCCTCTCACTCCCACACACAGACACCCACGAACACGCATGTGTGTTCGCAGGGATGGCGAACGCATATCCAACTAGCGCCCAGAGCCCGCTTCAAACGGCTGTCCGTATAACTGCTGCTTAGAACACGCGCAGTTGCGCACATTTAATTGTTATTTCATTTGCAAAAGTGCTACTCAATATTGAGCAGGGACCAATATTTCTTCCCTAACGTTTCGTTCCGAACAGAAACAGAATTATAACGTTTCCGGTTATGTCTTCCACCAATAAATTGACGTTCCCGAACCGGTTAGAACAAAAAAATATTGTTCTCTATCGTATCAGAGACTATCTCTCCACCCAGTTACATATTCCATATGTACGGGAACTGACCCCACGTGGGTCAGGTGACGTGGATAATTCTTTAAGACACACCACCTGTGGAGGTGGCCTAATGAGGCTATAAAGGCACCTGGGTGCCTCGCGCTCATTGATTATTTTGATTCCACGACGAGCAGGTTGACGTGTTAGACAGTTGTGAAGTGTGAAGACAGATTACTGCCACTTACCTTGTGTAAGAGAGAGACGTATCTTTTCGATCTTCCTCTCGGGGCGTCTGTCTTCCGTTAGTAGCATTTTTGTAACTTTTCGAAGCCCGCACGCGCGCACGTACTGTCACTGGCGTATTGCCTCGTTCACGAGGCTCACGCGCCATAGTGACCGGGGCTATCCAGTTAAACTCGATCACGTAGTTTGACTGTGT
>OMKY01054155.1:7788-18259 GCA_900302395.1 Bregmaceros cantori | reverse complement strand
AAATCCAATGTGCTTTAATTGGAATCCGCAAATGTATGCAACATGCGTGCTCGCACACACACACACACACACACAGACACACACATCGTTTCGATTTCGGAACATAGGGGTTAAAACCAATGGGAGTGCTTCAGTTAGCCATACCTGGCTAATTCAGGTAAGCAATACCTGGGTAAGCAACGTTACCATTCATCTCGTATGTGTATGACATCTAACAGAGATTCATCAACTTGTATTGGATTGTTGCTGTTTCCTGATCTCTGGACTAAACACATCCTCTGTCTAGGAAGCGAATGCAATGGTGTTTTAAAATCAGTTTTTACGTTAATACAGTTGTACTGAAGGTTGAAAGTCCACCAAATATATTCTGTATAAACTATATCTAAACTTAACTTTGCACAAAATAAAGATAAATGCAACATTTCTTAAATGGAAAATAATGAAGCTAAGCACTGCAGGGACTTTAAGAATGAATACATTTTTTGCGTTCCGAAACGGTTCAGGACCAATATTTTGGTGGCGAGCAGCGCCGCGGGTTCCCGACTCTCCATCCCAGTTTCCGATTTAACCCTGTCACTATCTCTCTCAATAAAGAATGAAAAGACGGCACTTGTGCCCAAACAATTGAAAAAAAAAAGAAATTAATTATTAGAAATGTATTAAATGTAATTAGTTAACTTGTTTCCATGATTTCAGTGTTCATGTTTTCATGAGAACAAAATGACTCAAAAAGTTATGGATTTTCATAAAACCTTACCTGAGGTGGATATTGGCCAAAGGAACAATTAATTACAATTTTGGAGGTGATTTTTATCAGATGTGAGTAGCACAAGGAACAATCTGAATTTGTGATCTTGTTGGAGGTTTGCAATCTCTAAGTACTTTTGTTTATTTGAGAATTTTGAATTGTCTATGTGCAGAGAATAAATAGGTGGCCCATTTTCCCCACAGTTTTCTGCGTGGAGTTCTTCCTGTGTCTGCTTGGGTCTCATCAGGGCACTACAGTTTCCTATACCAAAAAGCATGTTCTAGTTAACCTGTCCGTCGCGCGTGCGCCTGTTGCTATCTGAAGCCATTGTGTTTTGTGGTGGCTACCATTTACGATGCAGGGCTCGACCTAGCCGCCGAACACACTATTATAACAACACAAAACTTGAATGATTATCTATGTTCGCCTCACTTGATTCTCCCGCAAACATACAAAAATGCAATTATGTGTGGTTTAATTTGCAATTTATTTTTTCCAGTGACATGTGGTGAAGTTCATTGTTGGTGAGGCATAGATTCCTTTAGACGAGTCAGTTTACAAATATTATATTCGTAAACCGACTCTTAACAAATCGGTGGCCAATTTAATAAGCTGCCCCTTGGGTTTATATATTGTATATAAACTCAATATTGGCTACTGGTTATTTTATATCTAGTCAACATTCTTCATACAACACACACAATCTCTGAATATTATGAAAAAAAAAAAAAAGTGTGTGAGAATTGAAAACTTTAATGGGTGTTTTATTTACTGTGGGAGGGACGGTAGCCTGAACAATACACTACAAGTCCAGATACAGAAGAGATGTGCAGAAGGTCTTTTGTTTTATAGCGTTTTCTCTTGAGTAAATGAAAACACATATTTTAATAAGATTCATTATATATTGTGATTGTATAATTGGAGATTACTTATTGTTTCTTAGCGTATTACTTAATACAGATTGTTAAACGGAAAAATTGAACTAAAATCGTTTAAGTTAAAATTAAAAAGCTATGTTGATTGGGCTGCTGATATGCGTTTTGAGGCTTCGGGGGGCTGGCCGACACTATCAATTAGCGAAGCACATCAAATCTAACATGTCAAATTCCGGAACAGGAGCAGGTCGTTTAGTCACAGTAGGGCTAGGGGCTGGGGTTTAGGGTTAGGCTTATGGTGTGTTTCCACCAAAATTCTTTGCCACTTGTTTCGGCGGCGAATGTCCCGAAAATACCATGTAAGTGGATGAGAGGAGAGGCGGCACGAATCAATTGCTGCGCGACTCGGCGGCTATGCAGCTGTCACTTGACGCAGACATGCGTGGGCGGCGGATGCAGAAACGGCACTCCCCCGCTGGGTGGAAGCTTGCAGCCCCGGGCGAGAGCAGTCCAGCTCCCCCGCCCTCTCCCACTGCTCTCCTGGCGGGGGAGCCACATACGGCCACCCGCTCTGCACGGCGCCCTATCACCCCCTCTCTGTTTGTGAAGAATTAAAAACGCTGAGGTCGATATTATTATTAATATATATATAATATAGTTATTTCAGCTCCGCTAGTCTCTGCCGGCATCTGCCTTCCCTTCCAACTATTTGGATCGGATACTTAAAAGGAAGTATCCGATCTAGCGGCAACTATTCCTAGACGCGCCGCTTGTCACGAGCGGCAACTCGAATTAAAACACCGCTGGCACGAGGGCATATTTCGAGTTCCGTGCCGCCGAAACAAGCGGCAACGAATTCCGGTGGAAACACACCGTTAGGGGTAACCCCTATCCCTACTGTGACTAAACATCCTGTAACTTTTCAGAACATAGAGATTTTGGAACATAGGGTAAAAACCGTGGCGCCAGCATGGCGACTGGTTGTGGGGGCTGGGTCCACATGCCTCCCAGGCACTGCACAGTGGCTGCCCACCACTCCTCATGGATGAAATAATTGCGTTCTCCCAATGACCTCCAAATGTGTATTTATAACATATTTCTATAAACCTTGTTCCACCCCCAGCGGTATAGTAAACAAGCATCAATAACGAATTCTCAAATACAGAATCGTTTATTTTTAAGTTGTGAGTCCTCCAGGGGGACTCGCCGACAGCCAGGTGTAATCTAGCAATCTGCTAATCCTGTGTATGTCCATCTTTTCACGACCCATGTAACATTTTGCAATGAATGCCATCTCTATCACTCAAAGTGGACATCACTATTTAATTCAATATTTATTCTCACTAGCGGTTAACTCCATGATGCATATTGCACTGCTTTTATTCATCTTACAGTGTTTTTATTATTTTAGTGCTTTTATCTCTTTCGGTAGTTCTGGTTGAATGTGTGTCACTGTTTGCTTCTGCTGTTGTTGCTGCCATGTGGAGTTGCTAAACGAATTTTCCCTGTGATGTTGGAGACAATGTGACGGTGACAATAAAGTATTCTATTCTATTGCTGTGTAACATGTTGGAATGACTAATGGTTCTGTACTGTCGTTAAATGAATTTCATTCATTCATTCATTCATTCATTCATTCATTAAACTGAAATTGTACTGAATGCAATGCATCTAACTTCCTGCACTGTGTGTGGTCTGAGCATACCTGGAGAGGGAGGGAGAGAGAGAGTGGGTCCCTGTTCAGAACACCTTCACCCCGTCTCACCTCATCTCCGCCCAGCATGAACCCTATTTATCCTGCTTCACACACACACACACACACACAACACACACGTACACAATGGTTGAAGCAGCAGCGTTGTATTTCTCGCATGCCGGTAGAAGAGGATTAGCCTGCTTGGCAGAGCTTCACACCAAGGACCCCAACAGTGGTTATATTCAGCTGCTGCTGACGAATTCACACACACACACACACACACAGCACTGTGCCACAGTGGCCATTTGGACGCTCTTAGAAATTTGTCGAGTTTGCCCCCGCTGCAAGGTTCTAATAAAAATCTAGGCCTATGGTCTGGTAAAGGTAAAAAAAAAAAAGTGGGTTATGGACCAAACATTAAATTCAGTCATCTTGAAAGTGATTGTCACCAAAATTGAACCATATTTAGTTAAAGTTCATTAACACACCGAATCTGGGACAAATCCATCCGCTTTTCGGAGATATAATCATCCAATAATTACATGTGATTGGACAAGTGACTCCCAACAGAAAAATATGAAAACAGTTGTTCATTACAGATGCATTTAGGGTATGGATGGACTCCGAACATACGCTCTCGCGTCCCGCACAGCAGCTAGAAGTCTCAGGCTGAAGTAAAATAGCTTGGTGAGCATGAGATCTAGATGTGTTACATGTCATGTGACGTCAAGAGCATGTTTGAGCTGTCCACCATGCCCTAAAAAATATTTGTAAGCCTTAGGCACTTTAACGAGGCTGTGTGCAAATAGATGCAAAATGATGACAACGTGGGCAACCTTTAACAAAAAAACAAAAACATTTTCACACAAAAAAAACACACACAAATAACATCAAAAGTAAACATCAAAACGTAAAAGACAATACAACAAATCAAAAACACACTAAACTATAAACACTCAGTGCAAACCTGCGCCAAGGCCATGGGGTTACTGATGCCAAAACATCTAGATGCTATTGTTACTTATAAGCTACAGAAATGCACCAAAATGTAATCACTTGGTACGCGGGATAATAGTCATTAAAATACATATTTTCGCAATCTGCCGGAGGTGGGACGCAAACCCAGGTCTCCAGCTGGGCTCCAGTAGGCCTAAACCGCTACACTACTCAGTGTAAATACAAATACTGATAAATAATCCAGATGACATGACATCCTTTGTTTGATATAAACTTTTTAGCAGCCATGAGGCCCACCAAAATTATTCTAGTCTTATATCTGGGTGCTGGCTGCTGCAGAATGCAATTGAACAATAAGGAATGTGATATCAAAGTTCAGTGAAATATGCCTCTTACGCACCCATAAGCATGATCACAGCCAAAATGCTGCTCAAATGAAATGGAAAACGCACGAGGACCGAATGAGTCCTCAGCACCAAATAATGAACGTGCAGGGTAAGATAAGGTGAGGTAAGGTGACTTTATTCATCCCCCGAAGGTAGATTTGTTTTCAGATAAAAGCATGATCTCACAGACAGAAACTCACTGCGCCACAGGACATTGACAAATACAAACAAGGGATAAAAAACACACACACATAAAGGCAACACAAGTGCTCAAATCGAAAACAGATTAAATGAATAAATGCATAAAAAGAGAAAGGAAATAATGGGCCATTCAGTGCCCCGATGACAGGGGGGACAAAGCTACACTGTTACAAGTCAGCGGGGACGGCTGGATGAACGGCGCACATCAGACCGCCCATCTTCACCTCTGCCGCCAGGATCGTCCGCGTAGACTCCAGCGCCGCCAGCTGCCCTGCGTTCCCAATCAGCAGTCTGCCCCTATTTAAGGCCGCGTTCGACCCCGGAGAGGTGCGGCCCCAAAGTCTTAGTCAAGGTCAGTAAACCTAACTGAGCACATCATGCTCCAGCACCTTATTTAGACAAAGTCTCGCTAGTAATCTGTTCCGATGTTTAAAACGTATTGCTCCAATTCAATACGTTGACGAGACCTCACTGGATACCTGTTGTGCTCCTGGCTGTGTGCTCATCCTGGCTCAAATCTTTCCCGGCTACAGAGTGACCCCCAAGAGCCTCCACCCGTGCTTGATCCTGGATACAGATCAAGAGATGAGTACAGACTCGGATGACGAGCCCATGCAAGAATATTAGATAGCGTCTGTCGTTTTATTTCTGGACCCCTAAAGGGTCGACTTTTCTCATTCAATATAATATATATAAACTCAATAAAGGGTTGTAAAACCCTCTTGCTGCCTCCTCTCTGGTTCCTTAACTTTTATATATTTGACTCGTGACATACACTTAAACCTCTTGGTCTTCCATGCAGGAACTTTATACCTACGGCCTGAGGGGAGAAGTTGGAATTCACTGTGTAGTGGATGTGATGGATCATTGGCCCCAGGTATTCTTCACAATTTTCCATTCCCAACAAACCATTTTGCATTGTTTTTGACGGGGTTCAGTTGCCACTAGCTGTCTAATAAGAAACTAAATGTAATATTTAAGTAATAGTTTTTAGTAGTATCATTGTCAGTATCTAGATAATCAACAAAAAGTGACCAAGTGCTGCATTGATGCACAGTCACAATCATCAGTCATTCTCTATTAGACGTTTAAAATATTTGATATTCTATACTCTCAGACTTCTCCAACCACTTCTCTCCTGCCAATGATGGAGGTGCACATCACTGAAGACACATTGGCCACCTCCAACACAACACATTTCAATCATTTAAATTGTGTTTTGGCAGCGCTGTGAAGCGTGGATGGTGACTGATCATTTGCACTAAGAAACACATTTCAAAAAGGAAAGCATAGCTTGCATCGTTCGTCTTTCCTCCAACTCAACGAGGCAAACGTGATGTTGCCGGCGCCGATAAATAAACACGGATTCTAGGTGCGAGTCAAACATTTCTCAACTGTTTGAAGTCCGACTGCAGTTTATTTCAACTAGCTTATGATTTATCCAGTCGTAATTTTTTTGAATAATTTTCAAATGGCCTGAGCAGAGGTTGAGATCCCATGTGCGGTGGAATGGTCAAAAAACAAACTATCCTGTCACGAAACGTAATCCTCCGTCCTTTTATGATACTTTAAAGGTAGGGTAGCAGATTCCTTTCAAAATATTATTGGAGTTCATCTCCAATCACAGGTTAATATCTAATCATAGCTTTAACATGATCAAAAATAAAAAATATTAAAATATATAAAATATTAATAAAATCAACCACATTAACTAGCAAAATGGGGTCCGCGTTGGCCGAGTGGTTATGGACACCGCACCTAACGCGACCCCATTCATGTTAGTGGCGCTGCGTCTACTGCAGTGTCCGCAGTGTCGCGAGTTCGACCTCGCTCGTCGACTTGTCTGCAATGTCTACCCCCGATCTCTTCAACCCAGTTTCCAACTAGTCCTATCCAATAAAAGATGGAAAAACAGCGCTGACGGCGGAAAAAAAAACTAGCAAAATAATATTAATATATAATTACCACGTTTATTAAATCCTTCGGTCCAGATACTTCTCATGTATACTTCAGAGTGTTTCCTGCCTGTTGGGTGTTGCTGCTACCCACTGCATCTGTGCCATTCCAATAAGATATTATTTATAGAGAAAATAATAAAAAGTGGATGCAACAAGAAAAATAACCTGGCACGGGGATGTGCTGAATTTGAAAATGGCCTGGCACTCAATGTTACTTCACAGACGTATTTAACCATGAGACAGTCAATCACGGCGCACATCACTGTGCACATTATACATAGAACGAATTGGTTTAACGGCCAAGTTAGACTTCAATTGATGGCTGATAGTCAATATGATAAAAAGCTTGAGGGATACGTTTTTTTTTTCAACAAAGGTTCTAATAATTGTGTGCGGACTGCGTAGAGAATACAGCAGGGCTATTCAACTGAGTGAGCTGCTGCTATTTACCACTATTTGTTTGTTGTTTCAGATGTTGCTTGTTACAAACAAGAAACCACCATTGTTGCATAGGATCGAAGCCCTTTAATGGGAAGTAGGCTACTTTAAATAAAAGTTATGAAAATGTGGTTGTACAAATAGGCCGGAGATTACTGTAGCGCGGGGCGCGCAGAGGGAGGGGTGGGATTTGAGCAAAGTAGTTGAATAGCCCTTGAGTACAGGATTTGTGTTTGGTCGTGTCATCACTTTATCTCTTGCTCTGGTGAAGACATGGTTGCACAAGCCTCTAATGGTCAAGAATTACTTTGTACATTACAGAGTTGAAAGTTTATACTCCATAACTTCCGAAAGACATATTAATTCAAAAGATATACAACCTTTACAATATATGTTCATAAAGTTATTTGATTTATGCTGGATGAGAACATTGTGACCAAACGTGATCAATTTACTTCGACATATCACTCTATAAACTCAGAAGAGTCTTGCTCAAAAAAGGTTTATTTTTCATTGGCCGATGTTGCATAGGATGCACAAAATATCTAAGAATGCTTTGCAAGTGGATACGAAGACTCAGAGGCAGGGAGAGGTCTTCCGCAAAGCTTGTCGCTCGCGTTATCATGTGAATTGGAGTGACAATGTGTACCCAGCAAGCTGCACATTGATGTTTGATGACACGGTCTCTCTGTTGAAGTTTTATGCTTGACTTCATATATTTGAAGTTGAGTGCCGGAGCGCTTGGGTGCCAATAATCATAATCATTAAGCAGCATCCGAATCACGAAGCAGAGAATTATTGGCCATTAACACATTAGTTAACATTTATTTTGCAGTGCTGTCTCAGCTTTAAATTCACCTTTATATGGTTTCCCTCATTGCTTTTTTTCCCTTTCCTGACGACGGAAGGTCGGGCGCCCTCAAAAAGTGCATTGTCTGCTCCGCCATCCCTCTCTCACACTCGCTTACATAAAGTATAGAATGCTATGTGTTTAATTATGTTGGGAACAGTGAACAACAATGATGCTGCCGTGGTTATTGTAAAATACTGTGCAGCGTCGGCATGGGCGAAGGTCAGTGGTTACAGTGGTACCAAGAAAGTCTGCTCACTACAGATTTCTCTTGCACGATTTACAGAGGAAAACATTAACTTGTGTCATGCTCTTATGTTTGCCAGGAACTGAGAGCCAACTACCTGGAAGCCTAGTTTTAGAGAGCATAACTTTGGGAACAGGCGTGATTGAAAGGAAAAGACCACTGAAAATTCATGCTGAAATATGTTCTTCCATGCTGTTAGTCTTGATACATACCTATCTTGCAGTGATTCTTAATTGCATTTGTCCCCTTTGGGTCCATATGGCTAATCTATGCTTACAGTTTTTTTCGATTGCTAAAACACAAAAAGCAAAACTTTGGCACAATTTTCACAACCCTTACTGCTTTTCCCAATGGCTTGGCTCAGATTTTCACTACTTCAGATTGTGTTATCATTTAGAACTCTGATTTTCCTTCGTTACACTCTGTTGTCAATTTCACATCACATTGTTGTCAAAACACAAAACACAATTTTCAGGTTTGCACACACCTTTTCACATAAACTCTCATAACGTCAAAGACACAAGTAGTCAAATCTTTAAACTTTTGGGTCAGAAGAGTTATTTGCAATTATGTAAAGAATGCAAAAAGCGAAAGAGGAAGCTTGACTTTGTTGACGAGCAATGGACAACAGAGGAAACAAGGTTGAGAGGATAAAATAAAACGTTTTGCTTGAAAATGTTTGATTTTCACATATTGGTTATCTTGGGGCAGCACAATTACAGTCATGGATTTCAAATCAAAATTGGATACTTTTCTTTTGGGGAAAAAAGGGAAATGCCACAACCATTTTCTTGAATGTTTGTGTGATATCTTTGATGTGCTGAGTGATTTTTCATTTTACTATATTACAAAAGCATCAATCCATAATTCACTAAGCCAAGAGTGGTCACACTTTTTCAGCCTGAGATCTACCTTTACCCTGCAAAATAAAAAAGTACACAATATCAACCATATAGATCTTAGATTTTGGCAATGATTTATATGAAGGTTTACTAGGTAGTATAGGCTTATGTAATTGCTTTTCAATATTCATGTTTCACATTGTTTACTACTACAGTTTTAGTATCTAGTAGTGCTACGTAACTCTTTCAGAGCACCAAACGTCCTACAGAAAACATAATTACTGCCAAAGACAAAAATCTTTAGAATATAGAACATTCTAACCTTTTCCCCCAGAAAATACCCTACATTATTACATTACATAACAGTAAGATATCATCTTCTTCACATTATAGATTTGTAAAGAGTTTGTTCATTGGTTGGCACTGAAAGAATTACATGTAGTTGTGTTCATTCACTGAATGGGTGAGCAGAGATGGCAGAAGTATGCATTGTTTAGGGCAAGTTGAGTAAAAGCAGAATCTTTGTGAATGGAAAAACATAATAATCTTGGATTTCATTCATTTTTTCATAGTTGTCATTACATGTGACCACACCCACTTTCAGAAGAAGTAAAATCATGAAAACACATTACTGTAAATGTGTGACTTCATTAGAGTTGCATTTACGTAAGTAACAGTAGTTACGTTATTTTTAAAATATGGTAATCAATATGGGATTACGTATTGTACATGTGCGTGTGTGACTGCCTATGTTTATCGACACTAGAAGTGCAGTGAACAAGTCATGAGAGAAATAGATACTTCTCAATGTATGACTTTTTTTTGTATGACAAATATACTCAAGTTCAGTAACAGTATTTGTACTTTTCACCCTTTGTTCAGGTTTGTCTGAGAAAAGTTTGGGCGGCACGGTGGCACAGTGGTTAGCATTGCTGCCTCACAGCTAGAAGGTCCTGGGTTCGAATCCCAACCCGGACAGGTACTTTCTGTGTGGAGTTTACATGTTGTCTGCGTGGGTTTCCTCCGGGCACTCTGGTTTCCCCCACCACCAAAAACATGTTCTAGTTTACCTGCTCCAGTCAGTGCCCCTGGCCAAGGTACTGGCTCAAAATCTGGAGTTGGCCCCCGGGCGCTGCGCACGCGGCTGCCCACCGCTCCTTAGGGATGGGTTAAATGCGGAGGATGAATTTCACTGTACATGTATGTATGTGTGACGAAATAAAGTATCTTATCTATCTATCTTATCTTAAGGCGATACCGAGCCCTGCACACA
>OMKY01054101.1:0-11298 GCA_900302395.1 Bregmaceros cantori | reverse complement strand
AGATCGACAATATTAACACAATCATTTCTTGCCCAAATTATTGTCCGGCAAAATGTGTTATCATGGTATGGTAAATGCACATTCCATTGTGAAGTCCTTGCCGCCTTGTGAATCTTTCAATAGTTTTTTTTAAGGAATTTGTCAAACTGCAGAGAGGTGGGGAGAAAAAACACTTTTCTTGATCTAAACGGCAGATCAAACCTGTGCTGCAGATGTGGACCTGGGGAGTCCACCGGGCAAAACTTAAATCACAGTCCTACAAACGGCAGGGTCTGTTTTTGTGTTTCGCACCGAGTCCGGGCCCAGGAGAGGCCGTGTGTTGCTGTGTATGCGTGTGTTTCTCTACGTTTATGTGTGTCTGTGTTTGTGTGTGTTACTGTGTTTGCATGTGTCTGTGTGTGAGTCTAAGTGTGTGTGCCTGTTTGTGTGTCTTTGTGTGTGGGTATGTGTGTCTTTGTGTGTGTGTGTGTGTCTCAGACACACACGTGCACACACAGTCAGTGTCTCTGCATGTGTGTGTCTCTGCACGTGTGTGTCTCTCCATGAGTGTCTGCATGTGTGTGTGTTTTATATCTGTTTTTGTGTGTTGTGTTTAAGATTCCCCCCGGGGCATCCAGCAAATGCGACAAGCATCTCAACTAGACCCAGAGAGAGACCAGCCTCGCTGAAGTGTGTGTGTGTGTGTCTTTATGTGTGTGTTTTATATAAGATTTCCCTCTGTGTCCGCTCTCTCTGTATCTCCGTGTGTATGTGTGTCTCTGCATGTCTGTGTTGTGTGTCTGTGTGTGTCTCTCTCTCCTTCTGTATCTGTTTGTGTCTGTGCTCTGTGTGTGTCTCTGTGTGTCCCTGTGTGTGTCCCTGTGTGTGTCCCTGTGTGTGTCTATGTGTGTACATTGAGGAGGAAGTCTCTCTGTTTGTTTAAACTGAACACGCTCCACCATGTGGGTTAATTTAGCGGGAATGCCACACACTCGACCAACATCACCAGCAGAAACCAATCGGCCGCTCCGCAGCCCGGCTCGGCTCCCTGCGCCGGCCAATAGCCGGGCGGCTCGGTGACTAGCCCCGCCTTGCTTTAAACCCCTTCCATGCTGCCTCTCTCCCCCTCCACCCGGGTATGAATGGTCGTCAGTCTTTTGAAGTCTGTGTCAAGGGTTTGTTTTGGAGCGACCGGTGGGGGTCTTGGACGGGAGAAGGAATTTATGCTGCGGGAACTATGATCAGCGTGTGTTTCTGCGTGTGTCGTCTGCTGCACGTGGAATAGACCATGACTTATGCTGTCAATGTATTTAAAAATATGTCTAAATAAGGCTGCTATGCATATAATAGAGCTGCTTGATTATGGGAAAAAAACATAATCATGATCATTGTAACAAAGATAAACAACTGATTTTTATCGCAGTTCTTTCACTTTCAGTGCAGAAAGAAAATTTTAAATCACGAAATGTAAATCTGAGAATGTACTCTGTAAGGAATAAACAAAATAAAGCGAGTAGTTTTATTATAGCATAAAGGCAATAGGACTGCCTAATGTGGGACACCTAAGTTCCAATGGCTCTGACTCCTCCCTAAACTAATGTATGTCAGTGAAACTATGGTAAAAGCAAACTATGGTAATGTGTCTGTCTAACATTAAGTTCAACTGTTCAACACTACATGTCAGATGTCCATCTTAGACAACTGACTGTCCCGTATTAGGAAGCTGCACAAAAGCGCCCGCATTAGGGCAATGCACCCTATATAAGGTATAAACAAAATAAAACAATGCAAAAAATAATAAAGTCACAGTTTTAATGTATAATTGTGCAGCCCTAGCATAGGGTGGATTGCCCTAAAGTGGGCCACTGCCTAATGTGGGACACCAATGTTCCAGTGGCTCTGGCTCCTCCCTAAACTAATTAATGTCCATGAAAATATGGTAAAAGCAAACTACGGTCATGTGTCTTGCATTAAGTTCAGCTGTTCAACACTACTATTTCACTGCCTCACATTAGGCAACTGACTGCCGCACATTAGGACGCTGCAAGACAGGGCCCACATTAGCGGAATCCACCGGAGATGAAATATCATTAAGAAAATGGTCTTTGTGTGGGGATTCTTTTGGAATGAGGAACGACAGTGCTCTAGGCACTAGGCAGTAACATCAGAGGTATTTTAACACCGTGGTTACTGACATTAGATTACATCATTGGAAGTCATGTGATCTGGTATGATGTAATGTTTCGTTAGGCCCAGTGCTAAAAGTCATGTGCATTGTGCCAGATCAGCTCTTTCGCCAACCATGTGATAAAACGCGGAGGCGCATCATGCAAGAAAAAACCCTAAGATTTTTATCCCTTATTTTATTATAATTCATATTTTTTACTTATTTTTTTGAATATGTAATTTCTTGATTTGTATTAAATAAATCTAAATAAACATCGAAATACGTCCAAATATCCACTTAAAGTTTACAACACACCCAGTGAAACTACAGTGACTCATCGTGTTCCCGTACTAAATTAGTACAACATTGATACACCACAATCTGATCTTTATAACAAAAAAATCTTATAACAAAACCATCTGATTTCGATTTCAAATAGATTTTTTTTGCACAACCCTATGAAATTGATCTGTAATTTGCACTGTTGATGCCCATGTGGATATGTTGTGTATTCAGCCTTCACAGTCAGTCATGCAGTGTTGAAGGCTACAGTGCTTATGAATATATGTACAATGTGTCCCTGCATTCTGTTACACAACTCTGTTCAGTGGAATGTTCCGGGTCCAGACTGGTTTCTGTAATCTGGACTAAAGCTCTGTGCTGCCAGGATTCAGGCCCACTGGCTGTGTGCACAAATAGAGCTGTGTGAAAAATAAATATGAAATGAAAATTTTATATATTTTTTTTGTGATACAGATTTGTTTCATGCCCAACTAAAATTCATGTCTGTTATGTCTGGATGCATATGCAATAGGCGAATCAAAATTAATCTTGAATCTCTTTTTTTTTTTTTTTTTTTAAATGCATGAATCGTCAAATCAGATTTTAATGTTCTCTAGGATAATTGTGGTATATCAGTGCTTTTGTACTAAAATCAATCGATCACCATTGGGTTTTCCGGTTGTAGTGTGAGTTATAATTGGATATTTGGATGTGTTTAGAAATATGTAATACAGGTCATGAGATGATATTATAATTAATTATTAATAATAGATTATAATCAATTATATTAACGACACTTCATTCACAAGGTGGCAGTTAGGCGTGTGGCGATTTTTAGTTTTGATTTTTGGCCATCACGATTTGATGTACGTATTTTTAACTAATCGTCACACTGTCAATAAAAAAAAATCATGCCCTCTTATATTTCTTTCCAGTATGGCGCCATTATGCAGTGACGCAGAGCTCGCGTGGCTTAGCGAATTGTGCTCTGTAACATCATTGGGGGCCCTCCTAACACAGCCAGCCAATCCCCTGCTGTAACGGCACACAACCACGACAATTTCATCGCGATCAGAGTTCCGAGAACACTGACAATCTCAATTTTTTTTAGGGCCACGATCATCATGATTTAATGAGAATTTTCAAATCGCCACACATCGCAGTTAGCCTGGCGAGCCAGAATCAATGCATTCACGTATCGCACATCGCCAGACGCTTGCATTGGGTTTGGGAAATTCAGGGTTGCCGTTGGTACGGAATCAATCGACCAATCAGCGCGGACAAGGGGAGAGTTTGTACGGGCTGCGCAAGACGTGGGTCGTGCGCAGCTTGTCACGCCTCCACGCCGCTTGTACCACCTACTGCGCTGGCTGACTGGATAAAACAATTTTCCGACCCTGGTTTTACCAGACCCAATGCAAGCGTCTAGCGATGTGCGATGCGTTGGTTCTGGCTCGCCAGGCTAAGTGGCAGTATACGCCACGTATGGCGCCATCTGGCGGTCAGATAGAGGTATCGTACCCAATCTATTTTTTTTGGTTGTTTGCATGCCCTATTGAAAAATCCAGCTTGAGCTGGTAGCTGGTTTAAGATGGTCTTAGCTGGTTTTAGCTGGTTTTAGCTGGTTGACCAGCTAGGACCAGCTTAAACCAGCTACCAGCTAAGCTGGTCATAGTTGGATTTTTCACTAGGGCAATAAAACCCAAACCAAAAAAAAACGCGGAAATGCAACTTTGGTATTTGATGAATTGAGAACATCTGTGAGAAAGACTTGCATCTTTTGCTGCAGTGCACTTAGTGGCCACATGGGGGTGTACATCTTCAACTTTTTAGTAGCTTTCATTTTCATACATCATCATTCTCTTGACAGGCATTTAAGTAAAGCTAATACGGAACTTACATACTAATGTTTTGGTTGATGTCAGTTATCAAATCTGTATCGGAAATGTAGCAGTCATACAACGTTGGGATTAGAGCTGCAACCGATTAATCAATTCATCGATGATAATGGATTATTGAAATAATCGCCAACCAATTTGATAATCGATTTAATCGGCAGTGATTCATCTTTTCCTTCTTTGGCCCAATATTTGTTGTTCCTAATGCTGGTCTCCATTACCTGTGTCATGGTCTTAATACAATCAAGACAACACGTAAGCTTGGGTGAATACCTAGGCAGGAAGCTTGTCGCTGTTGCTGGATGTCCCGGGGGAAATCTTAAAATAAACCAATATGTTAGCATGTAAGAGTAGTCTCTTCCGTGCTAATACAAAAAAAGGACTAATGAGTGGAGATAGCGAAACAGAAAACACATTTGCAATATCTTTGCAAACTTTGAATAATAATTGATAATTGATCCAATTTTAATTGAAAAATTAGCAGATTAATCGTTAGGAAAAGTGGGCGATTAATCGATTATCAAAATAGTTGCAGCCCTAGTTGGGATATTGGTAAAAAAAACAATATTGTGCAGGGTAGGGACTTGGAATAGTTGCAATGTTGTTTCTGGTAAATGTGTCTTCGGGATAGGGCTGTACGATTTTTGCCCAAAAATAAAATCCCAATTTGTGTCTTTAAAATCTTGATTTTCGATTTGTTTCCGATTTCTTGAAAAAAAATGTATAGGACAAAATATCTAAAATCTAGAAGTTTCATATTTCAAACTTTGCAAATTGTGTCCATTTTTGTAATTTAAGTAGAAACACGTCACCCTTTGGCTTAGGTTTGATACAATTATCAATTTATATACATTTTATTCACCCATATAACTTGAAAACAGACCAGCAAAATCATTATTATCAATGTTAAAAAGGAAATCCGATTTGACGATTTCACTCTTTCAAAAATCCTCTTCGAATTTCGATTTTGAATACATTTTTTGTTTTGCTCAGCCCTACTTTAGGAATCCTGCTGTCATAAGTTGTTTTATGCAAGAGTTTATAAATCCCTGGGGCAGCAATTTAATGAAATATTTTGGAAATCCCAGCTAGGCATGTTCCTTTTATTTAGGTGTGTTTTATTACAACGTCATTAAATAACCTGTTTGGCTTGGCAACACATCATAAAACTGTATTGTCCAGCCGTTGGTAACAGGTTATTATATTGTAGAAATTATGTTGTTGAACTAATAGCAAATGCCACACTGTGGGACGACACGTTTTTAAAATGAATCGAGGCTGTGTTCCAATCTGTGCGGGGTGGATTGTCCTAATGTGCGCCCTTTTTTTGCAACTTCCTAATGTGGGAAAGTCGGTTGTCTAGCATGGGACAGTGAAATGTAGTGTTGAACTTAATGTTGGACACATTACCATAATTTGCTTTTGCCATAGTTTCACTGACATTCATTTGTTTAGGGAGGAGGCAGAGTCACTGGAACTTGGGTGTAGACAGTGGCCCACATTAGGGCAATCCACCCTACTTCAGAAAGTGCACTCCACGCACACTTCTCCTTTACTACCCAAAATATGCCCACAATGCACAACATTTTATTTATTTTCTTTAAATTGTTGTTGCTGTATTTTTTAACACAGCACTTTTAAACAAGTTAAGTCAAAATAACTCTTCCATGTAAAACTTGTTAAAATATGAGTGTAAAAGTCTGATTACAAAAACATTACTGGACATCAAGCAAAAGTCTAATTTAATTTCATATTTAAGTTTCAAATTCGTTTGCGATTAATTGATTAATTAAGGCTCATGGTTTAATCGATCACTGGGTTGCCGCTCTAGTAACAACAACCTAACCAGGTGGAGCCAGAGCATGAACTCTGTTCATTAGAGTTTGAAAAGAGGAGATAAAGCTCCAGGAATAAACTGCCATAAACTGCAGTGAGTCATGTCCACATGACGCTGGACACTTCCTGTCTAGCTGTGTGTTTCGGTGTGTTTCTTTTTGTGTGTGTCTGTGTTTTTCTTTGTGTGTATGTGTGCTTGCTTTTTGTGTGTGTCTGTATTAGTGTGTGTCTTTGTGTGTTTCTGTGTGTGTCTATGTGTGGCTGTTTTAATCGGGGTGTGTGTGTGTGTGTGTCAGTTTGTGTGTGTGCGTGCATGTGTCTCAGTGTGTGTCTGTGTGCCAGTGTAGCTGTGTTTGTTAATCTGAATGTGTGTATGTGTGTGTGTCTCAGTTTGTGTGTGTGCGTGTGTCTCGGTGTGTGTCTGTGTGTCTCTGTATATCTCTGTGTATCTGCGTGTGTGTCTATGTGAGGCTGTGTTTGTGTGTGTGTGTGTGTGTCTCAATTTGTGTGTCTGTCTGTGTGTATCTGTTTATCTGAGTGTGTGTCTGTGTACGTTTACACGTATGTGTCTGTGTCTCAGTGCGTGCCTGTGTGTAATGCATGTGTGTGTGAGTGTCATTGTGTATCGGAGTGTGTGTTTCTCTCCTCTCCCCTTCACTCATTCCTTCTCTGTAATCTGTCTCTCTCTTGTCCTTCTGTCAAATCTTCCTGCTCTATTTTGGGAATCCATTGCTCTGAATTTTCAAGTTCCTTTGTCTTGGCTCTGAACTAAAGTGATTTGACAAGCACTGTCTTTTAGCTCGTATTGCTTAATATATTCTTTGTGTACCTTGCAATGTTGTAAAGTTTCTATTAAACTTTTTCCACCTTTTTCAATTACATTTTTAAAATTGAGATATCAAATAAAAATCCATACAGGGGAACAGTCTATATAGAAGGCACATTGTAACAAGGCAACTAGGGTCTATGTACAGGGGAAGAGTCAATATACAAGGCACATTGTAACAAGGCAACTAGGGTCTATGTACATGGGAACAGTCTGTATACAAGGCACATTGTGCAGAAAGGTTGACGTTTTGCCAAGTGCTGAGTAGAGGAGTGCTGGGGTCAGAAAGTGGCTTGTGCAGCTTGACTCCTCTGGAGCTACCTGGTGTTTAGTAGCCATATGGCAGCAGGGAAGAAGCTGTTCTTGTGGCGTGAGGTTCTGACCATAATGGACCGGAATCCGAATGGACAATGTTATGCAAATCTTGCTCTCTGCCTGTTCGTCTGACCGCGCTGATACCACCAAAATGTCTGCCACACTCACAGCCATGACGTTGCATGCAGCCCTATCGAAACACAGTGCCTGTCTATCACTCAAAATGTTTTACGTTATTTTTTCGGCCGCAAGCAACATTTTTCATCCTTTACTTAGAGACATAGTGATAGGATTAAATCGGACACTAGGATGGAAGGGGCGATGCAGAAAAGCCGGAGAGGGGATCAGAACCCGCGACGCTGCTCGACCCATGGTCCAGGGGTGCGCTTTACAGCCACTCCGCCCCCCACCCCCTCTCAAATTCTGGCACAATTCTTTCTCTCATTGTCTTGCTCAAAAAATGTGGCCAGATTATCTCTCTGGCTCAAATTGTGCCCCAAATTTCTTCCTTCTCTCTCTCTATCCTGCTCAACATCTGGCCTGATTTTTTTTTTTTTCTCACACACGCACACGCACACACACACACACACACAAGATTATGTTTCAGCATGTTTTGGAGAAGGGGAAGTCGCCAAGTCAGCCTTAAAAAGCAGATGCACTCGAGTAAGCAATCTCGGTAATTTTGCCAGGTAAAATAAATTCTTAAGAAAAAAAGCAACTGGGGTAAGGGTACAAAGTACAAACACTGACACGTACTCAAAAAATTGCTGAAAATAAATAATCAGCCTGTAATTTTTCCACGAGTGGCCAAGGACGGACAGAGATGGGGAGTGCAAAGTCTTCTGAAACAGTTTCTGCCCAGGCTTGGCTGCATTTGATATTTGATAGATGTATTAGATTAGATAATATTAGTTTGACTTTCAGTTAACCGATGACTGTAGGTGGAGGGGAGAACGGGTGCAGCATTGCTGAAAAGCCAGAGGGGAGGATGAGACTTTGCACCACTGTTCGACCTATAGTCTGCTCTGTAACCACTCTGCCACCGCACCGTGGTGTCTCTGTTTAACTGTTGCGATGCCTGTGTTTACAGTGTCACATTGCAGTTTCTTTCTTCACTTCCTTCTCGGCGCCTGACCTCAGCCGTCCTCTGTGATATTCCCAACCTGTCCTCCATCACCTCCCTGTTCTCCTGCTCTTTCGTTTGTCTCCTCAAACAAGAAGTCCCATCTTTATGCATTTAGGGAAAGACTTTACAACCAGCTCTCTCCATCTCTCTCTGTCCTCAGCCACTCGCATGGTGTCACTCACCCTGCAACTTGCCCATTTTTGGATGTTATCACTTTCTCTGTCTTCCTCTCTTCCATCCGCCTGGCAGTGCACCTTGCAGGGTTGTTTTTGCGATCTTGTGACATGTCCGTAACATTTTATTTTTTCATGTTTTTGCGTATGGTCAGTAGATCTTTTATTCTGGTTTTATGTGTTTCAAAACATTTAATTGTGTTATTGTATACATTTAGTGGACTACTATTTCCCCCCACCACCCAATGTGACTTCCAAAATGTTAATCAGTTGCTCTTCTCTCTCACGCTCTCCCTCTTCTCTCTGTCTCGCTCCCATTTTCTCTGTCGCTGTCTATCTCTTTCTCTCTCTTCCCCTCTCTCTCTCCCTCTTTCTTTCTCTCTCGCTCTCTGTCCTTCTCACTCGGACTCGGTCTCGGTCTCTGTCTCTGTCTCTCTCTCTCTCTCTCTCTCTCTCTCTCTCTCTCTCTACGTGGCAGCAGGCTGTCAGGGCCTCTTTATTACTAGCTGGCTTGTTTCCCAGTCACACAGAGTGTGGCCTACAGTCTTCCAGCTGCTGGCCCGGGCGAGCCCAGCTGCTGTGGCTGGACTGACGACTCGCACCAGGCCCCTAGCTAGCGCTAGCGCTGCTAGCTCCATATGCTATTGTGCTTTTCAAACAATAAAAAGTACTTACATTTATAACTATTTTCCGTGTAGATCACTATTTACTCCTGCCGAGTTATTTGTCGTCTAGGTCATTTTTAAATCCTCTCCCAATGCATTATGGGTTATATTGCTTGGTCTAGGGTACATTGATGCTCACTTCTTTTCACAGTGCATTGTGGCATACTTTGAGTGCACTATATAGGGTACATTCGGACACACCTAAAAATGGTGTACAGTGTGCACCCCATATAGTGCACTATATGCGATTTCGGACACAGCCATTCCCGCACTTCGCTGCTCTTTTTTGTGTCTATTCATTTTTCTTAAGTTATTTTTGGCGCAAGCACCATTTTCTCATCATTTTATTGAGTGTTCGTGTGAAAGGGGGATGGGGGAACGGGAACTAGCGGACCTGCAGTATCTGACTGTGAGGGGAAGCGATCTTGCAGCGCTGCGATCATGGGCACAAGACTATGAATGTGGCTGGCTTTAGCAGCAGCGGTCTAGCTTCCTGCTCTTTTTTTTTTTATTGTTACTGAAGTGAAATGTAACTGGTAGAGTCATGCCTCCATTATCCTGATTGGCTACAATCACACACTGGGCAGCACGGTGGCGCACTGGTTAGCATTGCTGCCTCACAGCTAGAAGGTCCTGGGTTCGAATCCCAACCCGGACCCGTCCTTTCTGTGTGGAGTTTACATGTTCTCCCCGTGTCTGTAGGTTTCCTCTTGGCACTCCGGTTTCCCCCACCACCAAAAAGTTAAGTTTTAGTTCTAGTTAACCTGCTCCAGTCAGTTTCCCTGGCCAAGGTACTGGCTCAGAATCTGGAGTTGGCCCCCGGGCGCTGCACCGCGGCTGCCCACCACTCCTCAGGGATGGGTTAAATGCGGAGGAAGAATTTCACTGTACATGTGTGACGAAATAAATTATCTTATAAGCTGTAACATCGCCGGATGCCCCCTTCCATTGGTACTGATACTTCCTGAAACGCGGATGTTCGGGTTTTTCCTGCTTTAGCTCCTAGCTTAGTTTAGCTAGCAAATACCCGGCTAATGTCCTGTATTGCTTAATAAATGAACCCTCTAGACATATTCCCGTGTCATGACTGGTCATTTGCTCTACATAGACTCCTTATCTGAGCTGTCATTACAATATTTAATCTACTACAGTCTGTGATGTTTTCGGTTATACAACTTTAGCAGTCTGGACGACTGCATAGGACTAGTTTTTTTGTTTTTAAGGAAATAAAACCAACAGATTAGTTGACGATTAGTCGATTACATGCATAGCCTGGCGAGTCAGTACCAACGAATCACCCATGCATCGCGCACGATTAGAACGATCATTGGGACTTGTAAAACCAAGTTCGAAAATCAAATCGTGTTATCCAGTCACAGCACAGTAGGTGGGACAAGCGGCGTGGAGGCGTGACAACCAAACTCCACCCACGTCTCATGTAGCCCATACGAAACTCCGTCTGTGTCTCGATTTGATTGGTCAGTCCGTATACGGCCAACATTTGCCTGATTTGCCCAGACCCAATGTACCGTCTACTGCTGTGCGATGCGTGGTTGTTTCTGACTGGCCAGGCTAGTGCACACACACACACACACACACACACACAATCGGAAGATGGGTGCGCTTCCTCCTCCTGAATGTGCTAAACACGTTTTGTATTTAGTTCACACAGATATGTGATCCTCTCTCTGTCTCTCTCTTACTCTCCCTCTCTCTCTTGCTCTCCTTTCCTGCTCCTCTCTTCTTACCTGTGTTTATTCTTCTGTCTGTTAGCTTCATCCCTTCTTCCCTGACCCTCTGAGTGCTACGCTGCACTGTTATGTAACCAGAGCTACTGCCTTGGGAATGAGACACTGGCCACGCCCCTTCAGCCAACACTGGCTACACCCCCTCAGACAACACTGGCCACTCCCCCCTCAGACAACACTGGCCACGACCCCTCAGACAACACCGGCCACGCCCCCATACAACACCGGCCACGCCCCCAGACAACATTGGCCACGCCCCCCAGACAACACTGGCCAGCCCCTC